>JAHHZJ010001227.1:0-27526 GCA_021437245.1 Aegilops speltoides | reverse complement strand
CCAGGATCGTCAAGAAAGTTTCGCCACCGAAGCAAACGACAAAAAGCTGTTGCCAAGTTTGAGCAATCAGTTTTCAAATTTTTAAGTTATCTTCCTCGAACGATCGGCTTTGTATGGAAAACCCTGCGCGGAGGAACCAACTCATAGCTAGTTGCGCCTGCGAAGCGACCGTTAGGTGCCACCGATCGCCACGATGGCCTCCTAGTCATCTTCTTGCCACCGACCGCTTATTGCACGCCCCGACACGCGGCGCCAGAGTGATCTTGGGTGACACGCCGTTGGATGCGCGTGGAGCATGGATGCAGACGGTGGCTTTGCCGCTGCAAACGCCTTTGCCGCACCGCTGCTTGCCGCCACCGGTCTTGCCGGACGCCGAGCCGTCGTGGCATGTCTCTTGCAATGCCTTGTTGGCCTTCCCGGCAAGTCCTCTTGCGGTCTATCCTTCCGCAAACCTTTTGCCGGGCCTTGTCTTCTTAGTTAACACTTTGTTCTTGAGTGGCAGTAAATAGGAATGACGGCGATCTTGGCGGACGCCTGGCAAGCCTTGCCGCAGACGCCGCGATCGCCTGCACAAGTTTGGGGTAGTAAGCACCCCTACTTTAGTACACCGGACAGAGCCCGGCCGGGCCATACACGGTGCCGAAGCGCTTGGGCCAGCCCAAAACAGGGCACGGCACGCCGCTCGGGTCCTAACTAAATCCACTCAGATTCACCGGCCTCCTCAGAACGGCACGCGCCAATCGCGACGTCGTGGGAGTGATTGTGGGCTATACTTTAATCCAGGAAATGCGAACGCTCGCCTCCCATGTTTATAAGCAAAGGAAACAGGACCGTTCTTCCACCTTCGCCACTTCGCGTCCTTCCTCCAAAAGCTCCAGCTCCTGCCGGTGTACTAAAGAAGGGGTACCTTTAGTAACCGAACTTGTGCACGGGCAATCGAGTGTCCGCGGCAAGGCTTGCCAAGGCCCGCCAAGATCCTTCGCTCTTTCCTATTTATGCCATTCAAGAACAAAGTGATTAATCGAGAAGATAAAGCCCCAGAAGAGAAGCTTGCCGAAGGACAAGACCCGAAAGTGCAACTAATCCCGGGTGGTTTTGGTAATTAATAACAACATATATATCATTGAACTAATTATTTCTTGAGAATATTTCGTAAAGTTCAAGATATGGGGATGGCAATGACCGATGATGTGGACCCTCAAAATGCTAAGGAAAACATTGGCAAAAGCTCAAGACTCTATTTTTGGTTTAGTGATCCAAGATCACATTGAGTCCATAGGAAAGCCAATACTATTAAAAGGGGATGAGGTTATGATGATGATCTCGTTGCTCAAAGTGCTTAGTGATTTATCTCTCAAACTATCAGCAATCTTTCATTCCAACATAAACTCATAAGTAATCTCGGTCCCACCGATTCCATAAACTCACCACACCGAGATGAACCACCTCACCATATAGCCAAACCCTAATAATTTGGATTTTCCGATTCCAAACTCGGTCATACCGAAACTAGTGTTGCCAAGCTTCAGAACTTTCAGACTCAAATCGGTGTCACCGAGATGAGAAAGTCGGTCCCACCGAGATTGGCAAACCCTAGACTTTGGAAGAATCGGACTAACCGAGATTGTATTTTCGGTCCCATCGAAAATCCCAACGCTCACAAGATTTGAACTTTCGGTCTCACCGAGTTGTCAACTTCGGTCCGACCGAGATTGGTCAAATGTGTGTAACGGTTGGATTTTGTGTGGAGGCTATAAATACCCCTCCACCTCCTCTTCATTCGTGGAGAGAGCCATCAGAAAGAACTACCACTCCTACCTTACATTTCTGAGAAGAAAACTACCTACCCTTGTGTTGAGATCAAGTTGCTTCACTCCCACCATATGAAACTTGATTTCTAGTCTTCCCAAGTTGCTTTCCACTCAATCCCTTCTTCCACCACAGCCAAATCAGTGAGGAGAGTTGAGTGTTGGGGAGATTATCATTTGAAGCACAAGAGCAAGGAGTTCATCATCACCAACACCATCTATTACCTTTTGGAGGGTGGTGCCTCCTAGATTGGTTAGGTGTCGCTTGGGAGCCTCCCAAGATGTGGAGTTGAACCAAGAAGTTTGTAAGGGCAAGGAGATCGCCACTTGTGAAGATCTACCCCGAGTAAGGCTAGTCCTCCGTGGACGAGGCCATGATGGCATAGACAAGGTTGCTTCTTCGTGGACCCTTCGTGGGTGGAGCCTCCGTGGACTCTCGCACTGCTACCCTCCGTGGGTTGAAGTCTCCATCAACGTGGATTGACGATAGCACCACCTATCGGAACCACGAGAAAAATCTCCGTGTTCCAAATTGCGCTTTGCTCTTCTCCACCTCTTATTTACTACATGTGCAATTTACTTTCCGCCACTACTCTAGAATTGCATGTGTAGGGTGATACTTGACTTGGTTATCATTGTAACTTGCTAAAAACTTGTCCTAATCAAAAGGCTAAACTTTTAGTTGTCAAGTAGTCTAATCACCCCCTCTAGACATACTTCCGATCCTACAAGTGGTATCGAGCTTTGGTCTCCATTGGATTGGTTTCATTGCATTGACTCCATAAGCTTGGTTTCACAACCTAGGAGAGTATGGCGCCTAGTGAGGGTAATTTTCAGAGAGGTCCTTACTTTGATGGTTCAAATTTTGCTAGTTGGAAGCACAAAATGAAAATGCATATTCTGGACATAACCCCGCCAGATGGGGCATTATTTGTGTTGGCTTGCAAGGTGAGTTCTTCGAGGAAGGAAAAGTTCGGATCGCGGCTACACGGATGAGTTGCGGATGTTACGTAACAATGCTCAAGCTTGTGACATTCTCTTCAATGCTTTGTGTCCCGAGGAGTTCAACAAGATCAGCCGCCTTGAGAATGCAAAAGAGATTTGGGATACTTTGGTCGAAATGCACGAAGGTACCGAGTCCGTGAAGGAATCAAAGCTAGATGTTCTTCAAGGTCAGCTTGACAAGTTCAAGATGAAGGAAGGTGAAGGAGTCGCTGAAATGTACTCTAGGCTTGCTCTCATCACCAATGAGATGGCAGGCTTAGGAAGCGAAGAAATGACCGACCGATTCATCATCAAGAAGATTCTCAGAGCTTTGGATGGAAAGTATGACACCGTGTGCACTTTGATCCAAATGATGCCAAACTACAAAGATCTCAAGCCTACCGAAGTCATTGGAAGGATTGTTGCTCATGAGATGACACTTAAAGATAAGGAAGAGCTTCACAACAAGTCAAGTGGTGCTTACAAAGCTGCAGTTGAATCTCCCACAACCTCAAGTGACAAGCTAGTTTCCAATGAAGAGATAAGTCTAATGGTGAAGAACTTCAACAAATTCTACAAGAGTAGAAGCAAGGAAAGAAGCTCAAAGTCTAGATCATATGATGAAAAGAGATCTTCTAGTCGTGATCGAAACGCTACATTGTGGAAGACCCGGACACTACTCAAATGAGTGTTCGACTCCCACAAGAGAAGAGAAGAATTCCAAGAAGAAGAAGCTCAAGAGAAGAGTCACCTAAAAGAGAGAAGGAGTAGAGATGATCGTTATGAACGAAGATCCTCTCGAGAAGCAAGGATTCGGAAAGGAAAGACAAGTCATCAAGGAGCTACACAAGAAGAAAACATCAAGCTCATGTTGGTGAATGGGTTTCCGGCCCGACTCGACAATCACTCCGAAAGAAGCTATCACTCCAACTCAATACACAAGATGAAGGTGTTGCGGTCTTGCTCTCGTCCTCCAACTCCAACTCCTATGACTTATTTGATTCACCAAATGAGGGAATTGGAAGATGCTTCATGGCAAAAGGCCCCAAGGTATCACACTGAATTTATTGACTTTGATAGTGATGAGGATGACTTGCTTGGTGAAGATGAGCTTACATGATAAATCTAGTGAGCTTAGTAATGATGAACATGCTAGTAGTCTTTATAGTCGAGAAGAGTCGAATGACAATGCTATGAAGGAGATTGAGCGCCTAACTAAAGAACTAAACACTCTTAAGTTAGCTCATGAAACAACTCAAGAAGATCATAGAGAGCTCCTAAGATCTCATGAGAAGCTACGCTCGAGAGAGCTCAATCTAGAGCAAGAATTACGAGTTTCTAAAAGCTATCAATGATCGATCTTCAAAGAAGAGTTCTTCATATCTTGCCAAACGACTTCTCTTGTCTAATTTCTTGCCACCTATTGCAAAACTAAGCATGACAAGCATAAGAAAAATTCTTCATCTAGTAGTAACAATAATCATGCTAAATCAAATGTTGTTACTTCTAGTAATTCTCTTGATTCCACTAACAATGTTTCAAGCCAAGTTTCACTTGAGCAAGAAAATAGTCTATTGAAAGGGATTATAGAGAAAGGTGTTCACAAGAGCCTTGCGGAAGCAAGAACTTCGAGGAAATTGTTCGGAAGCAAGGAAGACACCGAAGAATCAAGGAATTGGTTTTGAGCGAAAGGTTCAACGCCGAGGGTGTTGAATGGGAAGAAGGTCAATATCCCACTCCAAAGTTTGTTTCTCAAAAGGAGAAGTATGATCCTACTTCTTCCAATGTGGGAACAAGCTCAAGATGACCTTCCACCACAAGACCACAAGCTAAAAGGCAAGGACAAGCTTCAAGAGGAGATTGATGCATTCATTGAAGCACCCAAGGCCATGGTCAAGTGGGTTCCCAAGGCAACTTCAAGTTCTACTTCGACAAGCTCAACTACTACCCCAAGGATTCCCATCAAGATGATGTGGATCCCGAAGAAGAAGAACTAGAGAGTTCTTGAGGGTGACTCCGCCAACATACTTCACTCACATTCATTTTGGCAAGAACTTGCAGCAATCAACTTCCACATCTTGCACTAGTTCATGGAGTCACAAACCCTCATGTTGGTAAGTCAAGGGACAAGGTAATCATTGCTTTCATGGACATCATCTATTGTGTACTTCAATCTATGTCCATGGATATCCTTTGTTTGTTCCTTGTGGGACTAACCCATGTAGGTATTGAAAGTGCCTCGAATCCAAAGGATTGCTCCCAACTCTTGATGATCTTCATCAACATTGAGCATCCACATCTTCAACATCTACATGAAGTCTTCAACGACAACCCAAGGTTAGTTTGACCCTTTAAAAGGGTTCTCACATCAAGGGGAGCTTTGTTTCTAAAGAATTGAGCTAAAGCATCTTCTAATGATGTGAACACATTAATGCTTTTATGTAAAAGTGGTAACCCCACTTGTGCTTAAACGATGAGTATGACCTATGATCAAATGTTCTCATTTGACTCCTAAGTCAATATACTCATATATAGATGACCTAGTCATCGCCAAATTGTGTGCTAGCAGCTAGTGTTTTGTTTGTGCATGTTTGATACATATTTCATTTGCTATCTTATTGTGTGAGCATGTTGATGCATGATTTTATCCATTCGAGGACATCCATTTGTTGCTTTTGGTCTTTTGGATTTTTCTTTTTGACCAAATGGATGGACAAGAATGCCTAAGTTCCTCCCCTAGCTATCTATGCTTTCTTGTCTCAAACTCTATTCATGCTTATATCACAAACTTTGAACAAGACTTTTCGGACGCATCGAGTGAGGAGCACCTCGAGCCACCGATCCGTCAAAAAGCTTAAATTCCAAAACCTTCTAAGTACTTTCGGTCAAACCAATATACTCAAATCGGACAGCACCGAAACACTTGATTGATCTAGGGTTTTCACCTCGTGAAACCGAAGTTGCAAATTTCAAGCGTGACTCAAGTGAGTAATCGCACGCAGCTAACCATCTGGTCCCACCGAAGTTTTCCAACTCTGTCCCACCGACACCGAAGGGTATATATACCCGAGGGCAGCGCTGCTGATTATTCCTTCAAACGCCTCGCCCCCAAACCTCCTTCGCCGCCGTGGTCTCCGGATCGCCTCGCCGCTGGTTACGGCGCCGCTGGGTCTCCATCGCCATCGGTCAATCTCAACCATCGCTGTCAGCCGTAGTGAAACTCCACCAGAGGGTGAGTTTGATCCTCTCGTGCTTCAACCTCCCGATTCTATGCACGATAGGTTTTGCCTAGCTTCTTGCCAAGTTTGAAATCTTCCTATCCAGCCAGATTAGATCTTAGAACAAAATTCGAGTGAAAATTTTAGGTTAGGTTTCACCAACACATCTCGTGTGACCGATTCTACATTCTCGATCGACCGATTGGCCTCCTCCATCAGACCGCACTTTTCGTTAAACTGAAGTTGTGCAAATCGGTAAGACCGAAATGAGGATTTAGTGAAACCCTAGTGTTTTCGGCTAGATCGAAACCCATTTCGGTCCAACCGAAAAGTGGTGTGTATGGTTAGGTTTAGACACTCGGATTCAATCGAATTTTAGACTCCTACGCAATCAAATGCATTCTCGTGAAAACCTAAAACTGAAGTTTGAACTCATTCTTTTGCAAAATCCTCTCGCAGTTTGTGATAACTCTTCTATTCTGCCTATACCTATTCTTTTCACAAAGTTGTCACCATAAACTGATGCAAGTGACAGCCGCACAGGTCTCAATCACCAGTTGAGATTCCAGAGGCAAGTCACAAGTCCTCGAAGCAAGCAGCTTTTTCAGATGATGGAGAGAGGAGCACTCCAAGTGGATTGCCTCCAGCTGCCACCAGGGCCAGGAAGAAGAGGAATTCTGATGAGGAAGACTCTGACTTTGTTGCAGATGAGGAGATTACTTCAAAGCCTAAAAGGAAAGTGGTTGCCAAGGGCTATCAAGGGCAACAGACAAAGAAAGGGCACCAAAGAAAGAGAAGAAATCCACAGTTGCAAAGAAGCTGAGCATGGAAGAAGAAACCTCCAAGAAGATCAAGAAAACTTCCAAGAGGAAGAGGCTAGTTCATGAAGAAGTTGATGATGACTGATGAGGAAGCACCCCACCTTCCTCGTAGCAAAAGTTGATGGAGATGCCATCAGGCAGCAGGAGCACCTACAAAATCTAAGCCATCAAGCTCCAAGAAAGGCAGCCCAAGCCAAACCTGCCAAGCCAAAGAAAATAGTGAGAAATATACCTGCTTCAGAGAAGAAGAAGGACAATGTGCCACCCGCTGAATCGATGAAGAGGCATGTGTTTTGCTGAAGTTCGACGTAAACTGCCAGCTCATAATGATGCTCATCCTCGAGCAGTAAAATATGAAGGAAAGGAAGGACAAAGGTCTCTGGCTATGGAGGCAAGTTGATCCATATGCCACCGGAGAAGGGACAACTGCTGACTCAAGGTTCCACACCGTAGAGCAACAAGATTTCTATGAGACATGTTTCATGGATAAGAAGCCAATTGTTGCCGACACCAGATATGTAGATCGGATTACATCATGCGTGAAGAGCACAGAGACTACTTCCCACATGTGCATGAGAGCTTCACTGCATGTGGAGTTGCTGAGTTCGTTGGTCTGAAACTGACAGCTTGGAATGATGAGATGATCATGCAGTTCTATGCCACAGCACATTTCTATCCAGATGGCAGAATTGTATGGATGATGAAGGCCGTAGATTCTCTTCAACTGCTGAAGAATGGAGAGCGCTTACGAATGCACCAAGATCAAGGGATGATGATGATGATGTCTATGGCATTCCAAAGAAGAATCACGAGTCTATGAAGAACATGTACAATGAGGTACCGCAAGGATGTTGAGATATGGAAGCTTGGATCAAGATATCATCTTCAGCGGTGTCTCCCAACCACTAATACCATTCCGAGGCATACTTTGATGCCCAAGTCAGAGACCACCGCATGATAAGAGGCTATTCTATCAACATGCTGCACATTCTAGATCAAGGCACCTTTAAGGTGATGGACCTGATAGTTGAGACTATCAAGAGGACAGCAGCAGACTGCAAAAGGTCATGTGGGTTTGCCTCAAGACATTCAGATGCTCATCAATGCCAAGTTTGGCACGGCACCTACCTGCTGGATAGACCCCACTTCACATCGCAGCCCGAACATGAAGATAATGAAGTTGTGATGACCGAGGATGCTCCCACATCTCAAGAAGGAAAAGCTAAGTTCAAGTCGCCAAACAAGCTAAAGTCGAGAAGGAAGCAAGCAAGAAGAGCAAGCAAGCCCAAGAGCGTTGGAGAACAACTCTGAAGCCACCCGAGAATTGAACTACGCCTGGCCAGCATAGTGCGCCTCAGAGAGTCTTGAGAGGATAGTTGAAGATAAGTTCCATGCTCGATGTCAAGCCGATCTGGCGCAGTCACCGGCCAACAAGCTTGAGGCAGTATATCGAGGAAGCCAAGAGGAGAAGGCAGAGCTCATGAAGGAGATGGAAGGTGATCTAGTCCAGATGACTATGAGCAGCCTGCCCAGTGGCTCCACAAAGCCCAGATCAGCTGCTGTTCCTGTGGATAGACCTCTGTGGCTATAAGATCAAGACCTCCCACCAGTCTGGCTGGGCCAGCCAAGACCCAGCCTGTCCACTCCTCCAGCCCTACAGCATTTCAAGCAGAAGCTTTTGCAGATGCAGCTATCTCCACTCCATCGACGCAGCATAGAGCTGCCAGCAGAGTCCCTAGTGACGATTAGCTCTATACCTTTCGAACTTTTTGGTAACTTGTTGCCAAAGGGGGAGAAATTGTATAGATCATAGGACTTCGAGAGAGAGAGAGCTCGTTTTTTCTCTTTCGTTTGCGGTTTTCCTTGGAGATACTTTTGAGTTCTTCGAGACATTTCGTGTGTTTGATACTACGTTTGCTCTATCCTTGATGAGTGCTTGATCATACTATGCTTAATGTGTGCTTAATGCTTATCATATTCTATTCATATCTTGTATGATCACTTACTCATGTCTTGGTGATTGGGTGCATGCTATTCATTCTTATCATTTTGTGCGGCTTCCACCAAGATGTATGTGATATGGAAGAGCCACCCATGATCCTAATCGATTGTGCATTTGCATTCAAAATGCAAATCTTAAATAATGCACAAATTTAGGGGAGCTCTTGCTTATCACATACTTCTCAAAGCTTAATGTATGTTATTCATTGATTATATCATTTGTCGGTTTTTGATCTATATATTGTCATCAATTACCAAAAAGGGGAGATTGAAAGTGCAACTAATCCCCAGTGGTTTTGGTAATTAATAACAACATATATATCATTGAACTAATTATTTCTTGAGAATATTTCAGTAAAGTTCGTTGATATGGGTATGGCAATGACTGGCGATGTGGACCTCAAAATGCTAAGGAAAACATTGGCAAAAGCTCAAGACTCCATTTTTGGTTTAGTGATCCAAGATCACATTGAGTCCATAGGAAAGCCAATACTATTAAAAGGATGAGGTTATGATGATGATCTGTTGCTCAAAGTGCTTAGTGATTTATCTCAAACTATCAGCAATCTTTCATTCCAACATAATCTCATAAGTAATCTCGTCCCACCGATTCCATAAACTCAGTCACACCGAGATGAACCACCTCAAATTATATACCCAAACCCCTAAGAATTTCGGATTTTCCGATTCCAAACTCCGTTATACCGGTAATTGGTGCTACTAAGCTTCAGAACCTTCAGACTCAAATCGGTGTCACCGAGATGAGAAAGTCGGTCCCACCGAGATTGGCAAACCCTAGACTCTTGGAAGAATCTGACTAACCGAGATTGTATTTTCTGGTCCCACCGAAATCCCAACGCTCACAAGATTTGAACTTTCGGTCTCACCGAGTTGTCAACTTCGGTCCCACCGAGATTGGTCAAATGTGTGTAACGGTTGGATTTTGTGTGGAGGCTATAAATTTCCCTCCACCTCCTCTTCATTCGCGGAGAGAGCCATCGTAAAGAACTACCACTCCTACCTTACATCGAGAAGAAAACTACCTACCCTTGTGTTGAGATCAAGCTGCTTCCACTCCCACCATATGAAACTTGATTTCTAGTCTCTCCCAAGTTGCTTTCCACTCAATCCTTTCTTCCACCACAGCCAACCAAGTAAGGAGGAGAGTTGAGTGTGGGGGAGATTATCATTTGGCTAACAAGAGCAAGGAGTTCATCATCACCAACACCATCTATTACCTTTTGAGGGTGGTGCCTCCTAGATTGGTTAGGTGTCGCTTGGGGAGCCTCCACAAGATGTGGAGTTGAACCAAGAAGTTTGTAAGGGCAAGGAGATCGCCACTGCTGTGAAGATCACCCCCAGTAAGGCTAGTCCTCCGCGGGATTTAGGCCATGATGGCATAGACAAGGTTGCTTCTTCGTGACCCTTCGTGTGTGGAGCCCTCCGTGACTCTCTCGCCAAGCATTCGCCGTGGGTTGAAGTCTCCATCAACGTGGATTGGACGATAGTACCACCCATCGAACCACGTAGAAAATCTCCGTGTTCCAAATTGCGCTTATTCTTCTCCACCTCTTATTTTACTACATGTGCGATTTACTTTCCGCTGCCACTACTCTAGAATTGCATGTGTAGGGTGATACTTGACTTGGTCATCATTGTGAACTTGCTAAAAACTTGTCCTAATCAAAAGGCTAAACTTTTAAGTTGTCATGTAGTCTAATCACCCCCCTCTATAGACATACTCCGATCCTACAACCCCGAGAAGAGGAGCTGTCCGAAGGCCAACCAAGGCACTTCAGAACTTCCGCATGCACCGCTGCATGCTAGGCGGAACTTGAATGCTACATTGTCAAGGTGCGACAAAGTACAACAATCATGCAAGGCGCTTTCTTGTCGAGTCTATCACCCCTCAAAGACTCCACGCTCCAAAGACTCCGAGCCACGGTCGCCGAGATCGCTCTGCATGTGGCGAGTTACAGCTGCGGGTGGAAAGATGCCAGCGTAGCGTTTGCCGCCGCCTCCACGCTCGGGATGCAACGCTTGTCGCTCAACTTTATGCCAGCCTGCGATCTTGTCGCTGGCCGTTTAAGGCGCTGTTTCACACATCTTTTGGCGCCAAAGATGTCGTGGGAAACGAGCACCTATGGGGCGGGCACCTTCGGTCCGCAGGAGCGGAGGGCGATCAAGAGCATATCGAGGTCGAAGGCGAGGATTTACTCACTTCGAGCTTCCGAGAGATAACACCCCATCAGCTTTTGTGTTTTTATTTGTTCTGCTTGAGAATGTGGATGTGTTGTAGTCTCGAATGGGTCGAGCCCTTCTACATGCGCATGGGCCTCTTTTATAGTTCAAAGGGGTCACCAACAGGTCAACGCAGAGAGGGTAAAAGTAAAAACGGGGTTGGTACAACCGCTATCAACAGCTCCCTACCTAACTCGACGGCAGGGACAAGGGCATTTAATGCCGTCCGTGGCCGCCCAAACAAAGGCAGAAGCTATCGTAGGGGCTCCACCGACGCCACGATGGCCTCCTAGTCATCTTCTTCACACCGCACCACTTGCTGCATAGTCACCTCAATCACGCGCGCCAGAGTGATCTTGGGGTGACACATCGCTGGATGCACCGGAGCGGATGCAGATCGGTGGCTTTGCCGCAAAGGCCTTTGCCGCACCCGCGTTGTTGCCGCCGGTCTTGCCGACGCCAGCTGCCGTGGCAAGTCTCTTGCAATGCCTTGGTTGGCCTTCCGCAAGCTCCTTTGCCCGAAGTCTTGTCCTTCCCAAAGAAACCTCTTAATGGGGCCTTGTCTTCATAGTTAACACTTTGTTCTTGAATGGCAGAATAGGAATGACGGCGATCTTGGCGACGCCCGCAAGCCTTGCCGCAGGACGCCGGATCGCCTGCAGCAAGTTCGGGTACTAAAGCACCCCTACTTTAGTACACCGGACAGAGCCCTGTGCTCGGGCTATACACGGCCCGAAGGCGGGCTCAGGCCCAAAACAGGCACGGGCACGCCGCGCCCGGATCCTAACTAAACCATCTCAGATCCACCGCGCTCCCAGAATCAGACGCTGCAATCGCAAGGCCGGGAGTGATCGGGGCTATACTTTAATCCAGAAATGCGTAACGCTCACCTCCCCGTTTATAAGCGAGGAAACAGGCCGCTTCCCCACCTTCGCCACTTGCGCTCTTCCTCCGAAGTCCGCCGCCCTCCGCTTCCTAAGCCGAAGAAAGCAGGTTCGCCCGCCGTGCCGCCGCCTCAACGCTCCACGCCCTGCCGCTTCCGCCATGGCTCAAGACCAGAAGAGCATAAAGTCGGCCGAGGCGCGGCTCGAGGCGCCGCAAGGAGCGAAGTGTTTCGAAGCTCCCCAGGCGCGCCAGGAGGAGTTCTACTCTTCCGGTCGACGAGACACGGGCGATGCACGCACGCCGTGTTTCCGCCAAGGCTTCCAAATCAAGCGGTGCCCAAAAGGGTACTATTTCTTTCCGGTAGCCTTTATCTGGGCTCGCCCACCCTTTTCTGATTTCTTCGCGACATCATGAATACCCACGGGTTTCATCTTCTTGACTTCACCCCAACGCCGCTTCCGACAATGGCGGTTTGACACCTCCGCGAGAACTTCGCTGGCATCCACCCCAATGTTGTTTTTTTCGCCACTATTTCACCCCCGAGCCGAGAAAGGAGAGCCACCGTGGCGGAATCGCCTGACCTCACGAATCGGCATGAAGGAGGTGTATCTCGCCGCGAAGCCCGCAAGCAAGTGGGATGAGTGGAGGGCGGAGGGTGCTGATCGCGATGCTAATCCGCAGCCATTCACCAACCCGCGCTGACCGTGTAGCGCGGGCGGCGATCGGAGCGCCTGTCACGGACGACGCTAAGTCAAGATTGCTACCACCCAATCCTCGCCAAGCTTGCCAGCTCACAAGAGGGGCAGCTTGGCACGAGTTCCTTCGCCAGTCAGACGCCTCCCAGCAGTGAGGGAGGCCCGCCTGGCTGTTCGGGCGCTCTGGCGGATATCATGAGGTCAGTGTCCAGTGCCTCAACTTCAACTTCACGGTTCTCGAGCTTGACGGATGTCAAGGAGCTGTTCAGCATGACGCCAACCATCCAGTAGTGGTTCAGTTGCCGCAGGCGCCATCCCATTGTGCAACAACTCCGCCACAATCGTGACTCGGTAATGATGCCAGAGTGCGACTTGCACGGATAAGCTCAACTTGATGGAGCCCGCCGACGCACGCTGCACCAATTCTTCGATGGCTTGACGGAGGTAGCTACCAATGCCGACGCAGAAGAAGCTCCTCACCCGCAACACCACCGACGTGAGATGCGCACATCATTACAGGGTCGAAGAGGCAGCAGCAGCCGCCGCAGTGAGTTTGGCTTCACATTGAGGAGGCAGAGGCAGCCGAGGCGGCAAGCCTTGCCGGACATGTGGAGGACCTTGCCGGAGAGGTCGCTGGCAGCGGGAGCCCGAGGTCAAGCGAGCGAGCCGGCCGGAGGGCGCGAGCGGCCAGCCTTCGAGCAGCTTGCCGCAGGCGGAGCCCCGAGCACAGCCCCAATTCCAACCAAGAAGGCGCTCGGTCGAAGTTGGAGATACTGCAGGCGGCAAGTAGGCCAGCATGGGCCAAGGACGACGCTCTCCACCGCTGCAAGTACGCTGTCGCTGGAGCGCCTCAGCCGCAGCCAGCAATCGAGGCGGGGTCTTCCCGCCGCCACGCCGATCCTCGCTGCAGCTCCCAAGAACGCCCAAGGGAGCCCACCTCCGCCTCGGCCAAGCAGAAGGGTGGCGGATTCACCTCTCCGCCTGAGTTCGAGCGAGGATGAAGAAGAGGAGGAGGATTAAGGCTTTCCTTTCCAGATTTGTTTTTCGTCGATCTTTGTTGTTGCTTATCTTGCATCTGATCCGCTCCTCTCCAAATCCTCGCTCCATTTCGTGACTCGCCGAGAGAGCGCGAAGAGGCCAAGGTCCCCGTGGTCGCCTATCGAGACGATCTCGCTGCGGATGGCGCTAAGACACGTCCAAACCACCTTGACGGACCCGATTCTTCTTCTCAAGAATAGCTTTCAAAGACAGCCCCCACAGAAGTGTTTGGTTCACTTCCTATTGGGGCGCGATGGGTGCTTCTTCTTTGCGACATCTTGATTGCTGATTCGCTTGTGTAGGAGCAGACAGCCCATCAGAGCAAGGTAAAACCGCCTTGAGGTGTTGCTCGCTCGACCACGCCCAAGGGGCGATTCCCCGACAAGGGGGCGCCCTGGCAGGGGAGGTCCCGCAAGGAGGAACCAAGTGAGCCCCGTGGAGGAACCCATGGTCACGAGCCCAAGACAGTACCTTCCTTTGTCGGAAATCTTTGGATTCTTCTTCCGATCTTCTTTTTGATCTTTGCTTAATCTTTGTTCCTCTTCCGCCTTCGATCCCTCTCAGATCGGATGGAGACCGAGGCCACCGAGAAGGCGACGCGGCGACATCGAGATGCCGGGCCGACGAGGAAGAGGCCGCGCGATGAACCCGCCGACGAAGAGGCCGCAAGGCTGCCGGCGAGGAGCGGCGAGGGGTCCGGCGACGGACCGACGATCCGGAGGATGCAGGAGCGCAAGGCCACAACCACCGGCCGACCTCCACCGCCGACGCAGCGCTGGCCCGAGGAGCCCCACCAGCGCCTACTTGAAGGCCGGGCGATACATCAAGTTTCCAAGGCCGAGCCTCAGGGCGCCGGCCAAGGAGAGGAGTTGACGGGAAGTGTTTCGCTGGGCCGGAGGGTTGACGCACTAAGCAGAAGAAGGCGTGTCCGAGGAGGAGCAGTTTCGAAATTGGTGTCACTTACGCCCCGGCAAGCTGCTTGAGTCTCGAAGCGCTTGTCGCCAAGGGAGCAATAGAGAAGCAGCGGAGGAGCTCAAGAGCCAGAATCAGAGGCCCCCGATCTATTATGGAGGAGAGGGCGAACTCGACGAGGCGAAGAAGGCGTTTCATCCTGAAAAGGCCAAGCCAAGAGCGCAAGGCTCGCCCGGGAGATGTCCAGCGTGAAGGCGAATTGACGCAGAAAAGGTCAACCGACAGCCACGAGGAGGAGCTTCCGGAGCAATCACTTGGTGGGATGCTCAAGGAGGCAAGGACACCGCCCTCGCCGAGGCTGCCAAGAAGGAATTAGAGGTGAAGGTGGTGCAGCTGGAGACGGATGTGGGAAAGAAGAATGAAGAGCTTGTCGACTCCAATATGAAGCGCCGAGAAGGATGCTCTTGCCCATGGCGACCGAGTTCAACTTGCCGACAAGATCAAGGAACCGAACGCCGCCAAGGACTCGAAGCGCTGATTTGAGTCGGGCCAGCTTGAAGGAGACGCCTGACGCCGCCAAGAGGCGTAGAGGATGAGTCAAGAAAGAGATCAAGGGCAACGAGGAGTTGCCGACGAGGGCCGCCAGACCCGTAACACCTTCAAGGACACGGTGGAGCTCGACGGAGGGCCTCGCCAACATCGCCGCATCCATCGACGAGGAGCTGGCGGAGCTGGACTTGGCGGGCTTCGTACTCCATCGACGAAACCTCCAGCTCAGCCAAGCTTCTTCAAGGTGTGGTGATTTGCTTCCAAGCAGCTCCGGAAAGGATCCCGGAAGTTGGTCGACGAAGTCACGCGCTAAGGTCTTGGAGAAAGGTGAAGATACTAATCCGCATCGACTCACCCGCTCAGAAGCTACCGGGCGGGGCTGATCTTGAAGAACTCAAAGCCATTGTCGCACCCATTGTGACAAGGTGAATGAGGTCGAGAGATCGCGCGCGGATTAGCCAACTTTTTCGCCGTTGCTAGATATGTCATAGGAACAATCCATTAGATGCCGCAAGTTATTTATTGTAATATAACTTTATTCGGCAATGCTTATGTTATTTCTTGATTCCATCCCTTGTATGTTTTACCCCACGCTTTAGGAACTTGCCGGTGTTAGCACCCTGTCATGAAGCGCCGAAAGCGGAACATCAGCAGCTTGTTGGCGGTGTTGCGTCCGCAAGAAACCTTGTCGGGCTAGTCACAAGACATCATTGTTGAATGGAACAAAGTAAGGTATAACTTAGCCGAGTCGTTCTCCGCGCACGTGTTTTCCATACATACGGTTGCTCAAGGAACATAACTTAAAAATTTAAAATGACTATGCTCAAACTTTGGCAACTTAGCTTTTCTGTCAGTCTGTGTCCTGCAAGGCTAGATTCCTTTGAACGACCGGTCCACACCTTTTATCTTCGTGAACTTGTATGGAGGAACCTTCTTTTGAGAAGAAAGAAGAGAAAATAATGATATGGAGCCTCAAGGCTTGTTATCGCTATCGGGAGCAAGTGCTGCACAAAGTGTCGATAATACATGCTAAAAAGAAAAAGGAAATTGACAATGTACCAACATACGATCTTTATTCATGCATCGGATCCAGCCTGCTTTGGCAAAGGGTTACATGCTACAGCGGCAAGGCTTAGGAATAAAGGTGGTTGCCGGAAGAGGTCCCGCAACCGCGCCTCACGGTAAAACTTGCGAAGATGTTCTATGTTCGTGAATTGCTCATCGAATGCCATCTTCGGTCTCAAGCATGACAAATGCCAGCCTAGTGACTCGTTTCACCCGATAAGGCCTTCCCATCGGCCAACTTGTTGGAATTCTTGGCGGATTGAACGCACCAAGAACAAGGTCGCTCAAGCTTCGGCAATAACTTTTGGGCTATGGTAGCGCAAAGTTGTCGGTAGCGAGCAGTTCGGAAGACGATCCTCCTCGAGGAGCAAAGACGCCATCTTGCCGCAGCTTTTGCTCAAACTCATGATAAGCAAGCACTGAGGCGTGATACGAAGTTCCGTGGGGAGAAGTGCCGCCTTAGAGACAGAGCAGCAGTGTCCGCCGCTGGCTCGATGGCGCCGCCCCGACGATCAAAAGAACCACCGCAGCTCCTCGATCCAATTTCTTCCATGTGTAGCCCATCGAAGTTCTGGTCTTGAGTTCGCAGCACTTCAGCTGCCGCTTCCTCTCCGCTTGACCGCTGCTTCTGATGAGCAACAGAATGGCGCATCTTGGCGCCAAGATCTTGGACGCACGCATGAAGGTGCGTCGAATTGTGTGCCATTGTCGGTGATGATCCTGTTAGGGACCAAACGCAAACAATTGACCAAGAACTTGATCCGACTGTGCTGTCACCTTCCTCATCGCTTCCACTCCTCGGCCACTTCGTGAACTTGTCATTGCTACATACAAGCATCAAAGCCCCACAGCTCGGGAAAGTTGCCGAGGATGTCGAGCCCCTGCATCAAAAATGGCCGTGATAAAGGGATTGTTTGGAGAGCTTGAGCTGGTTGATGTATCTGCTGAGGGAACTGCACGCTTCACACTTGGTTACTTGTGCAAATTGCATCCTCGAGGGCTGTCGGCCAAAGAAACCTTGCCGAAGGCTTTCTTTGTGGCATGTGCTCTTGCGCCAATGTGGTGACCACATATGCCTCCATGTATCTCCGCCAACAGCTCCCCGCCCTTCTTCCCAGAAATGCACTTCACTTTCACCCTGCTGAATCTTCTTCAGACAAAGATGTCATCGCTAAACCGTACATACTTGATTGTCGGGCTACTTTTCTCCGCTTCTTTGCTCTTCGAAGTTCTCTGCTTAAGGAAATGGACGATCTGTTGTGCCCATGCCGGAGCCAGGCTCAACGACGAGGACTAAAGGCGAAATGTCGCAAGGAACATCCGCTTCTACGAAGAATCGATCCTGCGGAGCGGATGCTCCCTGCAAGCGTGTCGGGACACAACTTGTCGGGAGCACTGCTTCAACGTAAACAAACCCTAGGGCTTGTCGGAGCAGCATCGCCTCAAGACTTTGTGTTGATCCTGGGACCTTCTGGCGGGCGGCTTTGAGGAGCTCTGCCGAAAGTAGCCAAGAATCAACTTTCTTCTTGTTCGTTTAGATGATGGTGTTATAGCTTGGTTGAGTCGCTTGAGCACGAAAAACTCGGTTCCACACAGCAACTTATGCGCGCACATTTTGACAAAGCCATCTACGATGTCGCTTTTGAACATGTTCCATCTGCAGTCAGCAAATGCTCTTCCAAATTTTCCTCACTTCATCAATGTAGGCTTCCATCAACGACTCGATAATCTTTGTTTACTTGGCGGACGACAAGCGTGTGAGTCACCCCCGATAATGAGCTTTGATCCCAAGGTCCGCCATGATCTCGAGTCCCAAGCAAGCCTCATACTGCAGATTGTTTGTTGCTTGCTCTTGAAAGTGCATTTGGATCACGCATTTGAGGTAAGCTCCTGGGCGGACAAGTAGCTCAAGACCGCGCTTTGCAGCGAAGGCACCATCAAAGTGCATGATCCATTCTTGTTTACTTCCTTAACGGGATGCCTTTTCAAGTTTCTTCATCGTGTTAAGGCCCATTCGCAATGAATTTCGCCAATGCTCGGCTCGATAGAAGCGTTTTCAAACTTGAGGCCAAAGCTCGACAGTCGGCCCACTCGCATCCTGCTCTGCTTCAATCCGCAATATCCTCTTCAACGGAAAGCGAGTGACAACTGTGATCTCATGTGCCTGAAAGTAATGGCGCAGCTTCCTCGAGGCCATGAGAAGGCCGAAAAGCAACTTTTGCACCCCAGAGTATCTTGATCTAGCCCCCTGTAGAAGGGAGCTGACAAAATAAACCGGGCGCTGCACCATCTTCTTTTGTTTTTCTTCCGGCAGTTGTACAGATCCATCCTTGTCGGGACCAGAGTTTGCCGGGGGAGCCCCCTGCTTGTCGCTAGATTCGCTTGCCGTGGTTGCTGGCTCATCATCCACCTCCCTCTCCGCTACTAACGCAGCACTAACCACTTGATTGGTTGCCGCTAGATGTAGCAGCAACTTCTCTTGTGGTTTAGGTGCGACAAGTACTGGAGTGGAGGATAGGTATTTCTTCAAGTCCTGTAGCGCAGCCTCCGCCCGGAGTCCATTTCATTAGACCGCCTTTTTCAAAATCTTGAAAAATGGCAGGCGCCAGCAGACTTAGAGATGAACCCATCGAGAGCAGAACACAGCCGCAAGCCCCGACATCCTTGAGCGCTTCGGGCTTCGATCCGCTCGATGTCTTTGATCTTGTCGGGGTTGGTTCAATCCCTCTCGAAAAGAACCCGAGAAGCTTGCCGAAGGAACCCAAACACACACTTTCGGGATTCAACTTGAGATTGACCTCACGCAGATTTGCAAAAGTCTCCTCCAAATCTTGAACCAAAGTTTCTCTCTTACTTTGACCACTATATCATCCATGTAGGCTTTACATTTCGGCAACTGTGGCTCAAAAGCATGACGACTACTCACAAACGTTGAACCGCATTCTTTAGTCCGAAGGCATTCGAAAAGCAGTGCGCCACATGGAGTAATGAATCGGTTTTCTTCATCCTTCTTCGCCATGAAGATCTGATGGTATCCCGAGTATGCATCAAGAAATGAAAGGATCACATCCCGCCTGGAGTCGCTAACTGGTCAATGCGGCAAGGAAATGGATCTTTGGGACAAGCTTTATTAACATCCGTGAAGTCATACAAAGCCTCCACTTCCCATTCGCTTGCGCACGACTCATCGGATTGGCTAACCACGTGGATGGAGTACTTCGGATGAGGCCTGCGGCTTCAACTTCTTGATCTCTTCGCTATGAACTTGGCGTCCACCGCTTGCTTCCCGACTTCGCTAACGGGCCGCGAGTGAGGGCAACGGCAAGGTGGTCTCAATTACTTCCTGAACACCGGGATGTGATGGTTGCCATGCAAACCCGACCGCCCAAAAACAGCCCTTCCTATTTGGATCAAGCGGAGGGTGAAGGTACCACAAGTGTCATCCTCCTTGGCAGCCACTTTTTGGTCTGGTGCACTGCCGCTTTTCACTTGCCGGGGAGCTCGATGGGCCCCTCGACGGAGCGAGCACCGAGGAGGTGCGCTGCCGGAGTGGGCATCGAGCTACTCTTGCCGGACTTGGTCTTTTCTTCCCCCGGGAGCTTCAGCGTGGTTTATGCTCGGCGATGCCGCTTGGAGATCTTGTCGGAAATAAGTGTTCTTTTTATCGCCATGGCAAATAACACTTATCGGACCGGCATCTTGAGCAATTGTAGGGAGGAGGCTGCCATGAACTTGGCAAGGCTTAGGGCCGAGTATCCCATTGTAGGGCAATGGGAAATCAGAACATCAAACGTGACCTCTCTCCCGAAATTCAGCTCGCGCCAAACGCCACCGGGCAAGGGATCTTCCCTTCGCTTGCTCCTTCCCGGTTGATTCCTTGAAAGGTACCCCCTTCCACCACCCGGGATCCGGAGCTTGTTGAGCACCGGAAGAGATCAGATTTAGGCCGCCCGGCCAACCAACATCTTTGTGACCTTGAGGTTGGGATGGTTGGCGAGACCAACATCGGTGCACCACGCAGTGATTGATCGGGTGATCCTCAACATCAAAGATGATGGGCCTTGGACCACTTTTTGGGGCCCCAAAACGCAAAGACCCCAAAAATGGTTTCAAACCCCGCCATTTACCTCCCCACCTAATCCCTTATTGGCGGGGAGGTTGTTTGGGCCGCTTTGGCCCGCCACCTCCCCGGCCGCTTCCCATCCTCCGCCATTCCCGGCTTTCTCCTTTCCCCCATTCACCTTCCAATCCCTCCTCAACCTTTTGGGCGGAGGTCTGGCCCTTGGTGCTGGCTTGGATCCTTCGGGGCGCGCTTTTTTGCCACCCGCCCCTCCCCTTTGGCCTTGTCGGCGCGCCCGCTGCCGGACTGCTCAACGACTAGCACATCCTTAGCTTTCTCTTCGTTATTCCGCCTTTGGTTCTTCTTTGCCGGAGGGCGCCCTCACCGCCGATCCTTCGTCGGCTTCCCGGGAGTTTCTCTTCAAATTGCACACTTGTCGGCCGAGATATAGCTCGCGACATCTCTGATTTTGCACATCGCCATCTCCTCTCATCTCCGGGTTACGACGCTCGATGGAACGACCGATAACCGCGGGCGGGTTGATCGTCGGGATGTTGCGCGACCGCTGAATCTCTAGTACCTTTGGCGGGTTCTCCTTCTTTCGGCGAGCAAATGAAGATCGCCTTCCGGCCATGGGGTTTGTGGTCACCGTGAAGGCGCCGACAAACTGATGGCACAGTCGCCCATGAAGAGATGGAGTTGTCCGCAAGTGCATGAGCCAAGATCTCGACATTGGGCTTGAGTACCAACGGAAGTAGTTGGCGAGGATCTTCGTCACCCGCAGCCTCGACCGCGATGGTGTAGATGCTGAGGAACTCGACGGATGTATCCCCTGCCTGATTTCGAACGCCTGGTTTGAAGTTCTGGATGGCCATGACTCGCAGCTCACGGGTGAACGCAGGGCAACCATCACAGACGCAAGTCGCTCGTTCTTCGGGCGCATGCATATCGACAAGGGCTCAAGACGCCGGTGAGACTGATGTTGCGCTTTCGTGCTCGATCGGGAGGCTCGATCGTAGTTCTTGGAGAACTTGGCGTTGATCGCGGCGAAGCTCAGGGTCCGACGACGCTGTGGAGTCGGTGTCGAGGTTGGCCCGCGAGTCGGTGATCTTGGCCTTCGGGGAGTGCACGGTGGTGGCACCCCCAGCTGTCGTCGGCCGGCTCGCCGGGCGCTCTTGCCGGGCTTCGGCTCTCGGTTGCCGGGCTTGTCACCTTGGCCGATGAGGCTCGAACCATGGCCTCGCCGATCTTGTCGGCGCGAGGGTAATCAGAAGCAATGGCTCGCCGCCGCCTCCAAGTCTTGGGCAGCGGTGGCGGCGACGCGAGGTGCGGATATGCTCAAACTTAACAGTGTTAGAAGGAGCAACATCTCGCCCAGCGATCGGATCGCGCCGTGCCCGGTTGGCGCATGTTGCCTTTGAACGCCCCGCGATCCCCGGTTTTTGTTCCACGCGAGCACGGTGCTAGGAGCACCATGGCGTTATGCATCCTGCACCTCCTAGGAGGGGTGCGGGGATGTCTGACGCAGGCTTGGCGGGGCCTTGTCCTGGACCTGGTGACGACGTGAGTCCCACCGTGGGCGCCCGCCTCCCCGCCGGCTATTCCTCCGCCTGCTTGTTCCGCAAGGGCGGGATCGACGGGACGGAGCGCCACCTCCAAGGCCTTCGGTGGCATGTCGATGAAGATGTTGATGTAGCACGCGAGACCGGATCAGGTTTGACAACCTCGACGCCTTTACCCGGCCAAAGATGTCGGGGAACGAGCACCTATGGGGGGGCCCTTGGTCCGGACAGGGGGAGGGCGACGAAGAGCAGACGAGGTCGAGGCATGAGGATTTACCCACCGAGTTCCGAGAGATAACACCCCCTGCGTGTTTTATTTGTTCTGCTTGAGAATGTGGGTGTTGTAGTCTCACGGGTCGAACCCCTTCGACGCGAGGGCCCCTTTTATAGTCTAAAGGGGTCACCAAAGGTGGCAACACACAGAGAGGGGTAAAAAGTAAAACGGGGTTGGTACAACCGCTTATCAACTGGCCCTACCTAACTTTTGACGGAGGACAAGGCATTTAACCCGTCCGTCGCCCAAACAAAGGCAGGAAGCGATCTTTAGGGGCGCCACCGATCCCCACATGGCCTCCTAGTCATCTTCTTTCCACCCGCACCGCTTTGCACACCCCCGCAGCGGCGCCAGAGGATCTTGGGGTGACACATCGTGGATGCGCGAGCGTGATGCAGATCGGGGCTTTTGCCCTGCAAACGCCCCGCACTCCGCGCTTGCCGCCCCGGTCTTTAAGACGCTGAGGGCCATGGCAAGTCTCTTTGCAATGCCTTGGTTTTTCCCGCAAGCCCCTTTGCCGGGTTTGTCCTTCCCGAAACCTCCTTTGCCGGGCCTTGTCTTCTTAGTTAACACTTTGTTCTTGAATGGCAAAATAGGAATGACGGCGATCTTTGGGACGCTCGCAAGCCTTGCCGCAGATGCGGACCCCAAAGTTCGGGTACTAAAGTACCCCTACTTTAGTAACCCACAGCTTGTCGCGCTCTAACAGCATTGTTCTCATAACATGACCAACAGCGACAAGAAAGGAGAAAACGCCACGCCGACGCCTCAACCCTCTTGATCCCGCCACCTTGTCCACAATGGTGCGAAAGGGTCTTGAGCGCCAAGATCCGTGGCAGGGTCTTGAGGAGGGGAGGTTGAGGCCCGGGGAAGGCCACCTTCACTAACACCTTTTGAAGAGCTCCTGTGATAGATTCCAGTGCCGGCCAGTTGCTTTGGAATCTTTCCGAGTCGCTGGAGGGCCGCCACCATAAGAAAAGGAGCTTACTGGGTTGAGGTTCCCATCGGAGGGATACCCAAATCTCCATCCCCAAAGCGCGCCCCTGCGATGGCTGCGGAACATCCATGAGACCCTCCGCCCGCTCCACATTCCCTTTAAAGTGTTCGGCAAGAGTTTGGCAGGGCCTGCCGGCCTTGATCTTTCCCAAGGCCACCTCCGCCCCCCGGGGCCCAAGGTCTTGGTAAAGTAGTCACTTCAACTCAAAACCCTGCTTCAGCCTGGCGGCGCGGCCTGCCTTTCTTGGCGAGAGACCCCTGCAGCTCGCCAAAGTCAGAGGATTTTCCAGGCCATGCTTGAGCGCAGGCTCTTCACCGGCGCTTGAGATCGGCCTCCAGCCTGCGCCACCTTCGCCTCCCTCCTTCTTGGCGGCCTCGCAGCCGGGGATCCTCTCGCTTGCTTGAGAGCCCCGCCAATGTTTGCCACAGCAAGCTCCTCCGGGTTGTCAAGGTTGACCTTCCACTGGCTAACGCCCTTCCGCCATAGCTGACGGCAAGCCGCGTTCCTCTTCAACTTCAGCCTTCTCGAAAGAAGGCTTTCCGGCGAAGTTGTCCCGCCCTTCTTCCAGGACCGGAGTTTCGGAAGGCCCCGCCTCCGCCCGATGTCCACTCCCGCCCAAAGCGCTTCGGATTCCAGCTTTCGCCGAGCCAGAGCACAACTTCCCGAGCCGCCCTTTCCCGAGGCTCGCCAGGCCGCGCATGTCAACCCGCCAGCCCGGAGGCGAGCACCTTCCATCAAATATTTCTCCTTCGACGGCCTCGAGTTTGACGCCTGGGGAGCTTGATGAAGACGCCATCGCCGCCTTCAAACAGGCCGGGCTAGGGGTTTCGAGCTCGACGCCGCGGCAGCGGGGATCGGCGGTCGGTAGCGCTTAGCGCCCCGGCCTCAGACCGCCACCGATCGCGCCCCCGGGTTTTGCAGCGGGCCTTTTCACCCGGGGGATTACGGCTGCTTTCGTAGCAGCGACGTGGTTATTGTGCCCGAAGCCTTTCGCCGCAACCTCGGTTCCATCGGCCCGCATGGATCTGATGGCCGGAAAAGGGAGAAAAGTCAAGCAAGTATCCAAAAAGAAAATCAAAAGAAGAAGAACCCAAGGGAAGTTTTCAAGCAAGAGGATTACTTGTACTGGGTTCTATAGTCGTGGTCCCCACCACCGGGGGGTCGCTGGTGCTGTCCCTTGCCGGAGAACTCTCCCTTGCCGGAGACTTCTCCCTTATCGGAAAATTCTCCCTCACCGAGAACGCCCCTTGCAACCTCCCTTGGGTGTAGTCGGAGGGGTGTCGGGGCGTTGGCACTCCCGTGAGGTGCCCGCTTCCACACAAACCAATAGTCGATGTCAACAAAGAAAGAGCACCCATGCACGCCAACAGGAAGTAAACCAATACTTACGCTGGGCGCGGGGGCTGCTTTTGGGAATAGTTGCTGGTCCCAAGGTGGTCTTGACACCCCCGTTGGGTTCGCCCTCGGGACAATCACCGACCTTGGCCTTTCGCCGCTCGGCCGGGTCCCAAAAGGAATGAGTTCGGAGTAAAGCAAATCGAAAAGACAAAAAAAAGAATTGTAGAACTAAAGACGCAAGAATCTTTTTCTTTTGCGAGGAGCCGGAGAGGTCGGTCCGCTCACCCCGCGCGACGAGGCGGAGGAGTAGGTCCCTTAGCTGCTTGGCGGGGTAGTGGGGTGGTCCGAGACGGCCCGGGCCGGCCAGGGCGTGAGAAGCGGGCAGGGCGGGTGGTCCGGAGGACCCGCCCAGCTTGCCAGGGGCATGAGGTGCCCCGGCAATGCCACGGGGAGCGGGTCGCGGCTCGGGCGATGCTGACTCCCGCTTCGCCACGCCCCGCCTTGCGGAGACGCTTTCGGGGAGCTGGGGCTGCTTATGTGAGCTATCCAAGATGAGGAGGAAGAGGAGTTTCTTCAACGAAGCCGCCGCCCCGGGCGGGCTCGCCGACCATTTCAGCGGCAAGCCTTTCCCCGCGGAAGCCACTCGCCGCAAGGCTTGTACCGCTGTTCGCCTCCACAGGAATCCAACCGCCGGGCGCTGCCGCCGCTTTTCCATTTAGTGGCGGGCGCATCTCCGTGATCGGTGGTGTCGCGAGTAAGGCTTTTTCTGTCATCGAGCGACCGCACTTCTAAAGCCCCAAAGAACTCCCCGACAATGTCATCTCGCAGCTCTGCCAAGTTGGGACAATTCCATTGAATCGCATAGCGCACCATTGCTCGGATGCGGTCGAGCGAGGAGTTGTTGACAGAACGACACCCTTCGCAACCGAACACTTTGGGATGTTGAGGGTCGGGAATAGTTCCGGAGCATCGGATCCGGGCCGTGGAAGGGAAGGAGGCCCGCAGCCTCATGATATCCGCCGATCGAACTCCCAGCGGTCTCCTCCTCCAAAAGGGGGGCGGGCAAAGAAAATCTACGCCAACGGGCGCTTACAAAGGAGCCCGCAAGCCCGAGGCATAGGATCCGGTGACGGCAATCTTTAGCTTATCGCCTTCGGGGCCACGTTGTTCAATCGCTGTCACGCCCATCGGGCTTGGCCGTAAATGGCTGCGGTTTCTCGACAATCCAGCACCACCGCTTCCATTCCTCCCACTTGCCGCGGCCTCCCTCCGATAAGCTTCTTTGCCAGCCCTCGAGATCCGTGAGATTCCGCCAGATAAAGGCCCCCTCTCAACTCGGGCAAAAGAAGTGGGAAAAGAACTACATTTGATAGACACAAAGTTTTCGCAAGATTGCAAAACCGCCATGGTCGAAAGGCATTGGGGTGAAGTCATGGAGGCGAACCGAGGTGTTCATAAGTCGGAAAAAACTTAGAGAAAGGCGGGCAGAGCCTGGAGAAGAACAACGCAAAGAAGGGATATCCATTCGAGCCAGCCCGGGCGGCGAGAGTACCTTCCGGACGCAGACGCGCCACGCCTCCATCACGTAAGAGGTAGTAATACCTCCCCTTCGCTGGAGAGCTTGGGGAAAGATTGCCCCTTTCGGCCCCGAGCCGCTGCGCCGCCAACTTCACGACCTTCCCGGTTTGGAGCCATGGCGGAGGTGGTGGAGAGATCGACCGGGTGGTGCAAGGAATGGGAGGCTGTTTCCTTCAGCTTTGGGAAGAAGGGGGAGCGGCGGAGGTTTTTGAGATTGAATACAACCGGCGAGATGGGCAACCGCCCTGTTCCCCGCTATAAAGAGGAGGGGCGGACGCCCGCCTTTTCAATAAAGAAACCACCCACGATCTCTCCCACGACGCCGATTCGAGGGGTCGCTCGGGAGGGCGCGGTGGATACGGGGAGATACGGCGAACCAGGCCGCGGTTCGCTCCTGCTTTTGGGCCTGGCCCAACGCCGGGCACCTGTGGCCCAGTTCGGCGCCCGCGTGTACTAGAGTAGGGTACCCTAGTATCCCAACTTGTGCACGGGCAACAAGAAGACCCCATGGCAAGGCTTGCCGGGTGACCGCCAAGGTCCTCCGGGTTCCTTTGGAGCCATTCAAGAACAAAGTATTCAAGCCAAGGAGACAAGGCCCCGCAAGAGGAGCTTGCCGAAGGCCAACCAAGGCATTCAAGGAACTTGCCGCACGCCACGCCGCCCCGGCGACCCTGAAAGCTCCGGACGCCAAGACAACATCAAGGCAAGGCTTTGCAGCAAGTTACCACTCGCAAGGCCAGCACATCCACCAACATGTCGCCCGACCTTTCAGCGGGGCAAGAGGTTGTGCAGCCGGGGGCGTGGCAAGCGGCCCGATAAGATTGCCATCGGGAAGCGGGCGCCCCGATGGTCCTTTTTGATCGCCGGGCGACGCAGACGGCATTTAATGCCTTTGTCCCCGCCCGAGTTAGGTATGATACACTGATGTAGTTTTACCAACTGCAACACCTTTTGTCGGTAGAAAAGTAGGGGTACCTTTAGTACCGAACTTGGGCACGGGCAGCGAGATCCCAACGCTTTGCCGCGCCCGCCAAGATCCTCCGTATTCCTATTTACGCCATTCAAGAACAAAGTGTTAGCGAGGAGACAAGGCCCCGAAGAGGAGTTTGTCGGGAAGGAAAGACCCCGCAAGAGGAGCTTGCCGGAAGGCCAATTGGGCCAGAAGATTTGCCACGACGCCCCCGCGGCCCGGCGAGCAAAGCTCACGAAAGGGAAGACCCGCAAGCGGTTGCGGGTGCGAAAGAAGAGCGCAAGGCACTTTCGGGACGGTACCACTTCGGCTTCCAGCTCACCCGACAACGGTCGCCGCAGGAACCTGATGCACGGGGGTAGCGGAAGCCGGGCCGAGGTGGCGGGTGCGACAAGGAGGCCATCATGGCGATCGGTGGCGCCTAACGGTCGCTTCTCGACTGCTTGAGCGACCGGACGGGCATTAAATGCCCTTGTCCCCCCGCCAGTTAGGTAGGGGGCATCTGATAGTGGGTTTACCAACCCGCCCTT
>JAHHZJ010001226.1:0-96004 GCA_021437245.1 Aegilops speltoides | reverse complement strand
GCCCATGGATCCTTATATACGCATCAAGCCTTGGTTTCGAAGTAGGGTTGAAATTGAGTTGGATTCCAAGTAAATCTCTAGCCTAAACCAACCTAGACAACTTAGTGGGGTCTTATAGACTCACTCCATGTTTCCTTAGCACTAGCCTCGCCTCACTTGCCAGTCTTGCTCACTCACTAGACTCCCTAACTGTACCTAGAAAGCCGATAGATGCTGAGTTTTTTTGCAAAGAAGTTCATGAATTTAAAAAAAGTTCACCAATTTAGAAAATATCAAAATAGTGGCCAATATATGGGGAGATGCATTGGAGCTCCCAGGTACCACACACCCCTATATGAATATAGCATTAAGAAAAATATCAGGAAATTTCAAAAAATTCTGAAATTTTGTGTTATCAAACCTGGGTGCCCATTGTACACCTGCGTTCAGTTTCATGGGAAATGGGTGACCGTGGTATCCATGGCGAAGGAAATACGGTCTGACATACGATCTATCCACATAATGTTTTCCATACATAGGAATTTTTAACTTTTTTACCGAGATTAACACGGGGACCCATTTCCCCATGAAACTGAAAATGTGTGTACACTGGGCACCCAGGTTTGATATCCCAAAATTTCAGATTTTTTTGAAATTTCCTGATATTTTCCTAATGCTATATTCATATAGGGTTGTGTGGCACCCGAGAGCCACACCAGGAAATTTAAAAAAAATCTGAAATTTTGGGATATCAAACCTGGGTGCTCATGTACACCCGTGTTCTGTTTCGTGGGGAACGAGTGCCCGGTACACTACCTGAGCTGGATAGCACAAAATATTATAAACGAATTTTCTTCTTTTAACAATCCTAAAACACAAATAAATTGGATTAAGAAAAGTCCACCGGAATGGCAGAGTGGCACTTACCCGACAAGCAGAACAAAAAGTACAGAAGAAACTAACCTCCACATAGAAAGCAGAAAATGAAACTACTAGAAGGAATTCCAAATGAATGCCTAATGCAGAAAAATGAAAATTGTTAAACAAAAACAATAGTACCACCTGATGTCCAATATAAAGTTAGCACGCAAAATTAATGCCAAATTGCCAATTCCAGCACTCCCTGGCAGAACATTGGCCGCAACAAGCAAAACATGAAACATTTGACTGCATATTAACAACAAGGATCAATGTCAATCAGAGTTATGTTTAAGTAGCTCGGATATGGAATATGACTTCACCTCCTTGAGGTGTCAAGTCCAGGAGCAATAGTAAATTCCAGTCATATATAACCCCACATGGAATGACATCGCCAACGGCTCTGGAATATACAACATAAACCACCAGAAAGTGTCATTTCATTCTTCAATGTGTGAAGCATGGTGAATGCAGATATACCATGTGCCATCTATCTTCTCGAAGACGTTGGTGGCAATTTGCTTCCCCCAAGATTTTCCTTTGGTCTTGACCAACTCCAAGCATGTAACATAACCAAGGTCACCACGCACATGAACCTCTATGTTCTTAAGATCAATGTTTAGAGGGAACTCATAGTCCGCGTTGCACACCATCTCCCAGCTTTGCAAGACCACATCGTAACCGGATATCCGACCTGCACCGGGATGGACAACATACACATGGTCTCCTTTAGCCCAGATAGAGTACATTGCAGTAAAATCTCCATTCTTGAAAGCGTCGTAGAATCGTGTATTTGCTGCAAGGACGGAAGCTTCAGTATCCTCATGGAGGACGCGCAGATCGTCCCTGATTTTGGCAGCACGGGCATAATCTTCTTCCCGGATAGCTCTGTCCAAATTACGCTGAAGGGTTTCTTCGTCAGCTAACTTATCTTCTTCAGTTTTTGGATAGCCATCAGCCTCCCCACTTTTAACATGGCAAATTCTGGATCTGTTAAAGTTGGAGGCTACAATTTGAAGCCCTGCACTGAACGTCTGGCATTATGAGAATAGCACATGGTTGTGTGTCTACTTAATTCCTATTGAAAAGTATTACTCCCTCCGTTCCGATTTACTCGCCGTGGTTTTAGTTCAATTGAACTAAAACCACGGCGAGTAAATCGGAACGGAGGGAGTATATCAGCCATGAGCGCTTTCGGCTAGATTCAAGTATCAGAAAATGGCTCATTCAGAATTACAGTTCCGAAGAACGTTCTAACTTATGCAGAAAATTACTACTCTCAGAAATATTCTGTAACATCAGAAAAACACAAGTTGCACATTCTAGCCTTGTAGGTTCACAAGTGGAGCTAGACACATTAGCAATTGATGTTATCTTCTAGTAAACCTCTAATTTGTTCGAGAGTAAGTTCACATTCATCTAACTCTTGTCTAGGTCTTCTGTAAGTTAGGCCAGTTATATAAGATCATATGAGACAGTGCTAATATGCCACCACACAAGCGCATATTGGTATCTACACTACACAATCCAATTCCATAGCTGCAGAACTAAATTCTGACGGAAATAAATTATGCCTCAGAACTGCTGAAACATGGAAGCTGCGGGGCGCCCGACGGTGCGAGAACCGGAAGGAAAAAAAAAAATCCCAACTAAATTGAGTGGTTGGAGCAAGAACCAGGGGATTACTGCGTGGGCTTAAGCAATCAGACCAAGAAATCGAGAACAATAGCCAAGAAAGGGGCCTCACAAGGTTCTCTCCGCACTGCGTCGTCGGATGCAGAGGCGAGCCGGGGAGGGGTTGTGGTTATCGGTGAAGAAGAACGCCGCTTCCCTGAGCGGCGCACTCGCGGACGGTCGCAAGATGGCGCTCGCAGCCTGCGCCGCCGACATCGCCGGGAAATAAATCGTCGCAGCCGCGCAGGCAGGCTATCCTCCGGCTGCTAGTGTTTATCTTTGACTCTCTCTGTCGTCGCTCGGCTCCGTTGTTATTTTAGGAAAATTATATATTATGAAATCGTCCTTGTGGGTATGTAGTTTTGCACGTTCCAGCGAAGCATATGTGAAAACAAGATTTTGCAGGTGTGATGATTTCTTTTTCCGAGAAAAGAATAACATCTATTGCAAAAGTTCAATACAAAACATCTCAAACATAATAAAAATTACATCCAAAGTTTGATCAACCGAACTACTACTATTACCGCCAGACCAAGCGCTGAGAGCTGGCTAGACACCAATGCCTTCGCCTCCTCTCCTAGATCCGCCCGCTCCGACTGCCCCCCACGGCTGCAATCCCCGCCTCCGATCAAAACCCTCCTCCGTCGTATGCTAGGTTCTCAGGGAGGAACACACGCGCATACAAATGTCGTTTCTTGGTTTGGCAGGACAAACCATTTGGGAGGTGGAAAACACGCGAGGGGAGGGCTCTCGCGACTCGCCTCTGCTCGCCGTCTGCAATCATGAGGCGGGCCTCTTCCTCTGGCCCTCGCCTCCGCCCTTCTTCACCCTACTACTTGCTGGCTTGCCGCAAAGCTCGGTTGGCTTGGGTGGCGGTGGGGGCTTTCTTCTCCCCGTCTGTCTTTTGGGGCGGGGCGCGAGGGGGGGGGGAGGGGGAGGTGGGAGGGGACTGCGGTTTGCGACGCTGGTGGCGTGGGCGCTCGTCGGTGTCGCGGTGGCTGTGCCATGGAGGTGTGACTTCGTCCTTTGGGCGGATCATGCGGACGGTCCGCTCGATCCGGACGGATCTGCGCCGTGGCGAGGTTTGCAGCAGTGATCGGTGCCGCCGTGGATCGATGGCGATCTTTGGTGGCGTGGCTGAGGTGGTGGAGGTGCGTGCGTGTCCCGGAGTCTGGTCCGGCCTTTCTTCCCAACTTCTGGATGACGGCGTGCGGCGCGGGCGGCGGGGTGAAAATACTGGTCGCGACGCTTGTGACGTGGGCGCTCGTCGGTGTCGCGGCGGCTGTGCGGTGGAGGCGGGGCTTCGTCCTTCCGGCGGATCATGCAGGACGGTTGTGGTCCGATCCGGCCGGATCTGGCGCTGGCGGCGAGGGTTGCGGGCAGCCGGTGTTGCCATGGATCGGTGGGCAGTTCTGGTGGTGTAGTTGAGGTGGTGGAGGTGCGTGCGCGTCCCGGAGTCTAGTCCGCCTTTCTACCAGCTTACGGGCGGCGGCGTGTGCAAAGCGTGGGGCTGCGGGTCGCGACATCGGTGGCGTGGGCGCTCGTCGGTGTCGCGGCGGCCGTGTCGGTGGAGGCGAGGCTTCGTCCTTCAGCGGATCATGCGGATTTGCTACGTCCGATCCGGCCGGATCTGGCGTTGGCGGCGAGGGTTGCGGGCAGCCGATGCTGCCGTGGATCGGTGGGCAGTGCGTGGCTGAGGTGGTGGAGGTGCGTGCGTGTCCCGGAGTCCGGCCCGGCCTTTTTTCCCAGCTTCTGGACGACAGCGTGCGGCGCGGGCGGGCTTCTCTTGGGCCTATCCTTGGCAGTTGTTGAGGGAGTCCTGGATTAAGGGGTCCTCAGACAGCCGGACTATATACTTTGGCCGGACTGTTGAACTGTGAAGATATAAGATATAAGACTTCATCCCGTGTCCGGATGGGACTCTCCTTTGCGTGGAAGGCAAGCTTGGCAATTCGATATGTAGATTCCTTTCTCTGTAACCGACTTTGTGTAACCCTAGCCCCCTCCGGTGTCTATATAAACCGGAGGGTTTAGACTTCTAAAGTTTAGCCACAACAATCATAACCTCATAGGCTACACTTCTAGGCATTAGCCATTACGATCTCGTAGTAGATCAACTCTTGTAATACTCATATTCATCAAGATCAATCAAGCAGGAAGTAGGGTATTACCTCCATAGAGAGGGCCCGAACCTGGGTACACATTGTGTCCCCCGCCTCCTGTTACCGTTAGCCTTAGACGCACAGTTCGGGACCCCCTACCCGAGATCCGCCGGTTTTGACACCGACATTGGTGCTTTCATTGAGAGTTCCGTTGTGACGTCGAAGATAGGCTTGATGGCTCCATCAAACATCTACAACAACGCAACCCAGGAGGAGATCTTCCTCCCCGGACAGATCTTCGTATTCGGCGGCTTCGCACTGCGAGCCAACTCGTTCGGCCATCTAGAGAAGATCGATAGCTACGCCCCTGGCCATCAGGTCAGATTTGGAAGCCTGAATTTCGTGGCCGATGCCCGCAGAGACTTGATCTTCGATGGATTCGAGCTCATGAAGGCTGTCCCCGGCCACCATGATGAACATGACCTAGATCTGTCATCTGGCCGCGCACAGGAGATAGCGTCTGCGACCGCCCTGGCCCTAGAGCCGGAGCGGACCGCGTCGTCCGAAGATGGGAAGCTTAACCCCGCCACGGAGGTCGCAGACTCAGCGGCGCTCGAGCCGCACACAGACCTAACATCGAGCTGGACTTGTGTTACCGGAACCTCTGACTCGTCTCCGGCCATGGGGTACGGACCGCGTGCATCCGCGTACATCGAACCTGATTGGGCGCCGGTCTTGGAGTTCAGCTCCCATCTTCCAGCACTCGCCTTTTGGCGATGTGTTAGACTCATTAAAATCCCTCTCCTTGTCGGGGGACTCTCGGCCGAACTATGTCCGGCTCGAATGGGAAGCGGACGATGAAGAACTTCGTTTCCTACCCACCACCCACATTATAGCCACTGTCGACCACTTAACCGACATGCTTGATTACGATTCCGAAGACATCGATGTTGGGGAACGTAGCAGAAAATTCAAAATTTTCTACGCAACACCAAGATCTATCTATGGAGAGACTAGCAACGAGGGGAAGGAGAGTGCATCTACATACCCTTGTAGATCGCTAAGCGGAAGCTTTCAAGAGAACGGGGTTGAAGGAGTCGATTGTCGTGATCCAAATCATTTGGAGATCCTAGTGCCGAGCAGACGGCACCTCCGCGTTCAACACACGTACAGCCAGGTGGCGTCTCCCATGCCTTGATCCAGCAAGGTGAGAGGGAGAGGTTGGGGAACACTCCGTCCAGCAGCAGCAAAGACGATGGCGTGGTGGTGATGGAGGAGCGTGGCAATCTGCAGGCTTCGCCAAGCACCGCGGAGAGGAGGAGTACTTGGGAGAGGGAGGGCTGCGCCAGGGGAAGCGTGTAGCTCCCATGCGCCTCCCCACTATATATAGGGGTGGAGGGGGCTGGTTTCTTGCCCTCCAAGTCCATTGGGGGGTTGGCAAAGGTGGGAGGAAAGAAATCCCATCATTTCCTTCCCCACCGATTGTTATCCCCCTTTTTTAGGGATCTCGATCTTATCCCTTTGGGATATGATCTTATTCCTTTTAAGGGGGGATCTTGGTGCGCCTTGACCAGGGGTGTGGGGCCTTGCCCCCACTACCCACGTTCATGTGGGTCCCCCCATGCAGGTGGGCCCCACTCCAGAACCTTCTAGAACCTTCCCGATACAATACCGAAAAATCCCGAACATTTTCCGGTGGCCAAAATAGGACTTCCCATATATAAATCTTTACCTCCGGACCATTCCGGAACTCCTCGTGACGTCCGGGATCTCATTCGGGACTCCGAACAACATTCGGTAACCACATACAAACTTCCTTTATAACCCTAGCGTCATCGAACCTTAAGTGTGTAGACCCTACGGGTTCGGGAGACATGTAGACATGACCGAGACGTTCTCCGGTCAATAACCAACAGCGGGATCTGGATACCCATGTTGGCTCCCACATGTTCCATGATGATCTCATCGGATGAACCACGATGTCAAGGACTTAATTAATCCCGTATACAATTCCCTTTGTCTAACGGTATTGCACTTGCCCGAGATTCGATCGTCGGTATACCGATACCTTGTTCAATCTCGTTACCGGCAAGTCTCTTTACTCGTTCCGTAACACATCATCCTGTGATCAACCCCTTGGTCACATTGTGCACATTATGATGATGTCCTACCGAGTGGGCCCAGAGATACCTCTCCGTTTACGGAGTGACAAATCCGATCTCGATTCGTGCCAACCCAGACACTTTCGGAGATACCGTAGTGCACCTTTATAGCCACCCGATTCGTTGTGGCGTTTGGTACACCCAAAGCATTCCTACGGTATCCGGAGTTGCACAATCTCATGGTCTAAGGAAAAGATACTTGATATTGAAAAGCTTTAGCATACGAACTACGATCTTTGTGCTAGGCTTAGGATTGGGTCTTGTCCATCACATCATTCTCCTAATGATGTGATCCGTTATCAATGACATCTAATGTCCATGGTCGAAAACCATAACCATCTATTGATCAACGAGCTAGTCAACTAGAGGCTTACTAGGGACATGGTGTTGTCTATGTATCCACACATGTATCCGAGTTTCCTATCAATACAATTATAGCATGGATAATAAACGATTATCATGAACAAGGAAATATAATAATAACCAATTTATTATTGCCTCTAGGGCATATTTCCAACAGTCTCCCACTTGCACTAGAGTCAATAATCTAGTTCACATCGCCATGTGATTAACACTCACAGGTCACATCGCCATGTGACCAACATCCAAAGAGTTTACTAGTTTCATTAAACTAGTTCACATCATCATGTGATTAAGACTCAATGAGTTCTGGGGTTTGATCATGTTTTGCTTGTGAGAGAGGTTTTAGCCAATGGGTCTGCAACATTTAGATCCGTATGTACTTTGCAAATCTCTAGGTCATATTGTAAATGCTGCTTCCACGCTCCACTTGGAGCTATTCCAAATGGTCGCTCCACTATACGTATCCGGTTTGCTACTCAGAGTCACTCGGATAGGTGTTAAAGCTTTCATCGACGTAACCCTTTACGCCGAACTCTTTATCACCTCCATAATCGAGAAACATGTCCTTATTTACTCCAAGGACAATTTTTGACCGTTGTCCAATGATCCATTCCTGGATCATTCTTGTACCCTTGACTCATGGCAAGGCACACTTCCGGTGCGGTACACAAAGATAGCATACTATAGAGCCTAAATCGAAACATAGGGGCGACCTTCGTCCTTTCTCTCTATTCTGCCGTGGTCGAGCTTTAAGTCTTAACTTCGTACCTTACATCTCGTGCAAGAACTCCTTCTTTGGTGATCCATCTTGAACACCTTCAAGATCATGTCAAAATACGTGCTCATTTGAAAGTACTATTAAGCATTTTGATCTATCTTATAGATCTTGATGTGTATTATTCAAGTAGCCTAATCCAGGTTTTCCATTGAAAAACACTTTTCAAATAACCCTATATGCTTTCCAGAAATTCTACATCATTTCTGATCAACAATATGTCAACAACATATACTCATCAGAAATTCTATAGTGCTACCACTCACTTCTTTGGAAATACAAGTTTCTCATAAACTTTGTATAAACAAAATCTTTGATCATCTTATCAAAGTGCATATTCCAACTCCGAGATGCTTACTCTAGTCCATGGAAGGATCGCTGGAGCTAGCATACCTTTTAGCATCCTTAGGATCGACAAAACCTTTCTGATTGTATCACATACAACCTTTCCTTCTGGCCGGTAAGGAAACTCGTTTTGACATCCATCGCCAGATTTAATAAATGCAGCTAATGCTAACATGATTCCGACAGACTTAAGCATCGCTACGGATGAGAAAATCTCATCGTAGTCAACTCCTTGAACTTGTGAAAAACTCTTCGCCACAAGTCGAGCTTCATAGACAGTGACATTACCGTCCACGTCCGTCTTCTTCTTAAAGATCCATTTATCTTAATGGCTTGCTGATCATCGGGTAAGTCCACCAAAGTTCATGCTTTGTTATGATACATGGATCCTATCTCGGATTTCATGGCTTCTAACCATTTGTCGGAATTTGGGCCCACCATCGCTTCTCCATAGATCGTAGGTTCATTGTTATCTAGCAACATGACCTTCACGACAGGATTACTGCACCACTCTGAAGCAGTACGCATCTGAGGGAGTCCTGGACTAGGGGGTGTCCGGATAGCCGGACTATCAATATCCGCCGGACTCCCATATTACGAAGATAGAAGATTGAAGACTCCGGCTCGTGTCCGGATGGTACTTTCCTTGGCGTGGAAGGCAAGCTTGGCAATACGGATATGTAGATCTCCTACCATTGTAACCGACTCTGTGTAACCCTAGCCTCCTCCGTTGTCTATATAAACTGGAGGGCTTTAGTCCATAGGACAACATACATCTCGACAATCATACCATAGGCTAGCTTCTAGGGTTTAGCCTCCTTGATCTCGTGGTAGATCTACTCTTGTACTACCCATATCATCAATATTAATCAAGCGGACGTGGGTTTTACCTCCATCGAGAGGGCTGAACACAGGTAAAAACATTGTGTCCTCGTCTATTGTTACCATCCGCCTAGACGCACAGTTCGGGACCCCCTACCGAGATCCGCGGTTTTGACACCGACATTGGTGCTTTCATTGAGAGTTCCTCGTGTCGTCACCGATAGGCTTGATGGCATCTTCAACCAGCAACGCTGTCGAGGTGAGACTTTTCTCCCGGACAGATCTTCATATCCGGCGGCTTCGCCTGCGGGTCGATTCACTTGGCCATCCGGAGCAGATCGAAGCTACGCCCGGCCGTCGGTCGATTTGGAAGCTTAAACTTCACCGCCGATGTCGCGGAGACTTGATCTTGACGGACTCGAGCCACAACCGAGCGTCTGACCGTGACGATGGGCATGATCTAGCTCTGCCGCCGAACAAAGCCTTGGGTAACTACACGGATCTGCTTGCCATTAGCCCGAGCCGATCGCCCAGATCGAGGCGGTGGATAGATGCCGCCAGGGCTTCAACATCCACGGCGATGGAGCCAAACACTAATCTTGTCCCCGCGAAACTTCGTGTTTCCGGGCGCCGACTCCTTGCGGACTCAACCTCCAGCGCCCTAATCGATCCGGATTGGGCGCGGTTATAAATTCACCGCCGCGTACATATTCCAACACTCGCCTTTCGGCGATATCCTGAATTCATTAAAGCATCTCGTTATCGGAGAGTCTGGCGGACTATGGCGGGATGGTTGGGGTACTGACGACGAAGAAATTCAGCGCCCACCCACCACCCACTTTGTAGCCACCGCCGAGGATTTAACCGACATGCTGAACTTCGACTCGGCGACATCGACGCCATGGACGGCGATGCGAGAGATTTACAGAACCAAGTGCCTACAGACACCTTTGGAAGGCCACCTCGTCATATAGCGTATACATGGTGGACACCCCAAAAGACGAGGATGGCGAAGAAGCGGAGGCAGATTCCCTAAAGAAGCAGCCCAACGCCGACGTCGTGGCGCCGCTCTAAATCCCGCCACAAAGCAAGAATGGAGATTCCGCACGGAGATAATAATACTCCGGAGAGTGCCGAAGACAATCCCCTCCTGCAAGACTCAGCGCAGGAGGATGGAGAAGCAAGCCCCCACGAGAGGGCGGCAGACGAAGGGGTTGAGGATGATAACTATATGCCTCCCTCCGAAGACGAAGATAGCCTCAACGATGATGAGTTCGTCGTACCTGAGGATCCCGTCGAACAAGAGCGCTTCAAGCGCAGGCTTATTGCCACGGCAAACAGCCTAAAGAAAAAGCAGCAACAGCTTCAAACTGATCAAGACCTGCTGGCCGATCGATGGACCGAGGTCCTCGCGGCCGAAGAGTATAAACTCGAACGCCCCTCCAAAAGTTACCCAAGACGCAAGCTGCTCCCCCGATTAGAGGAGGAGGCATACATACCTTCATCACCAACAAGACGATATTGCCGACCGACCACCCGTGGTCGTGACAGAGAGGCATCCAGCCCCCAGCCAAGACCGTACCTCGACATCACTCCAAAAGTACGAAGCCAAGAGGGAACGCGCCGGACTTGCGAGACATATTGGAGGACAAAGCAAGGCAATCCAGATCCATATATGGATCACGTGGGCGCCCTACGACCCACGACAAATACCGTCGTGCGGATACAATAACCGGCAGGGCGAACACAGCAGCGCAGCTCTCGAGCTGCGTCGCGATATCGCTCAATCTGGGCGCCAGACACCGTTATGCTTCATCGACGAAGTAATGGATCATCAGATCCCGAAGGGTTTAAACCCAGAAACATCGAATCTTACGATGGCACAACAGACCCAGCGGTGTGGATCAAGACTACCTTCTCCACATCCATATGGCCCGCGGCGACAATCTCCACGCCATCAAGTACCTCCCACTCAAGCTTAAAGGACCAGCTCGGCATTGGCTTAACAGCTTGCCCGCAGAATCAATTGGGTGTTGGGAAGACCTGGAGGCCGCGTTCCTTGATAACTTCCAAGGCACATATGTGCGACCACTAGACGCCGATGACCTAAGCCACATTATTCAAGCAGCGGACGAATCGGCGGACAATTACGGACACGGTTCTGACGAAGAAAAATCAAATCGTCATTGTCCGGATGCGGAGGCCCTTGCAGCCTTCAAACATAACATCCGGGACGAATGGCTAGCCCGCACAGGGCGGAAAAGCCAAATCCATGGCGGCCCTCACATCGTTAATGACCCGCTTTTGCGGGAGCGACAGGTAGCTAGCCCGCAGCAACAATCTTCGCAAAAATTCGCAGTCCGGATAATAAGGACAACAACGGCAGGTCACGTCGAATCAAAAACAAGTGCCGCGTGCGGCGACGATAAGGAGGATCTGGCGGTCAATGCGGATTCCGAGGCACTAAACCCGGTCGTGGAAGAAGCCATTTAAAGAACCACTCCGGGTCCGTCCAACTGGACCGAATACTCGATCGCTTATGCGGATACATGGCACCTCGAAAAGCCAGCTAATCACACCAATAGAGATTGTTGGGTGTTCAAGCGGCTGTCAAGTTAATTGCGAAAACAATGACAAGGGGCTAAATAGCGGCGACGAGGAAGAGACCCGACCGCCGAACAATAGAGGATGAAGGGTTTCCCCCACAAGTGCGGACGGTGAATATGATATCTGCGACCCATATACCCAAGAGGAGAGGAAGCGCGACTACGGACGTCTATGCGATGGAGCGATCGCCCCAAAGTTCAACCCATGGTCCTCTTGCCCGATCACTTTCGATCGAAGAGACCACCCGACCAAATCGCCATGGCGGATTCGCCGCATTGGTTCTAGACCCAATCGTCGATGGATTTCACCTCACAAGAGTCCCGATGGATGGCGGTAGCAACTGAACCTGCTTTATCGAGATACGGGCGCAAAATGGGCATAGACCCATCAAGGATTAAACCTACAAAGACAACCTTCAAAGGTGTCATCCGGAGTGGAAGCCAACTATGCAGGCTCACCACACTGAAGTGGTCTTGGATCCCGGATAATTTCGAGCGAAGAGTTAATCTTGATATAGTCCCGTTCATGCAGCGGCTATCATGCTCGCCGGACAAACTGCGTTTGCAAAATTCAACGCGTGCCGCATTATGCATACCTAAAGCTCAAGATGCGAGCCCTCGTGGAGTCATCACGGTCAATGGAAATACGGAACGCTCCTCCGTGCGGAGGAACATACACGCTCTCGCAGCAATCTGAGCAGCCTTCTCGGGCAATTCTCAAGTCCGCGGTTAAAAGCCGGATATAGCAAAGCGCGCCCGAGCAATGCCAACCAAGACCACTGGCGCGATCGAGCATCGCCAGAGTAATGCGGCCCCAACCCTCGCCCGCGCATGATCGCAAGAATAACACTCCGCGTACATCATTATGCTTTGGAGATACCATGGGCGCAGGGAAAGGGGCATGATCACAACGGACCTAGAGTGCGGCTCGACCACACCAGGGGCTCACACGAGTGCCCCCCCCTTCTTTTTTATTTTTCCTTCTTATTTTATGTACATAGGACTCTGTTAACCAGAAGCCCTGTCCGGTGGCGAACCCGCCGAACTCATGATGCAACAGTCAGGGACTACAGAAAGCCGCGACGAACATTCAGGTGGTCTCAATTACGAGCATTAAATTCAATTATATACACCAAGTCTGCAGCTCATCCCTGGAGGGGGACATGTTTATTTAGTCCAAATCCCTTGCCTACCGCACTATTTGTATTAGTCCGCTCTACTAGCAGACTTTCTTTCATAAATAATGCAGCACCTTTTTATTGCAATTGCGTTATCTTTTATATATGTTCATTATATGACATCTTGCTCCCGTATATTTTGGTACAATTTGAATCGCCAGGCTTCGCTTCCCCAAATTATGGTGTGATTAAGTCCGAACACTTTCACAAGTCGGCACCCGAACTTATAGCATTATATGAATCGGCTCAATCATGTCTTGGGTCAATAGTTGGGTTTGCCTGCTCCCATGTTTTGGTGCCTTACGTTCCGTTCCGTCGGCTAAGGTAGCACTGGAGAACCACTGCGATTGCGCCCGGTTGAGCCGGGTTAACGCCTCGATGGAAAGCTAAAACTGGCCGGCATGATAAGGCGAGAGACTGGTCGCTATTCGAGAGGTTTTTTCGGTCCTAAAGACTCACGCCGCTTGAAGCGAAATTCGGACAATGTCCGAAGAAGGCGTGGATAGCGCCCGGATTGACCTTCGAATACCGGGGCTTCACTAAACTTAAAATTATAGAATTCTATGGCTAAGTGAGAGTGTTCAAGCATTATAAGTCCGGTCGCCTTGTTCGTCTTGTTGAGCGCCTCCTAGATGGACCCAAAATGGGAACAAGAGTGCTCAAGTTTATCACCGAACACCCCAAACTTGTGGCTTGGGGGCTGAAGCCAACGACTTGCCATCTCTCGATTTCAAAAGCGGCCGCCTGAAGGTAATATTTTAAATTAAACAAGCGTTGCTCATGGCGCATATAAACGAAGTTTTGGTAGCATAGGATAAATACACAATGAGTTCACTCAAAGATTACATTTCGGGAGCACTCATCGCAATATCGCAGGTTCCCTTCAGACAACTTTATAATACCGCTCCGGCGTGCGATGCTCCTTGCCCGGCGGCGGGGGTCCGTGAAGCTTCTTCGCATCCGTTTGCCCCATTGCACCTTTATGCGGGCAAGGGCCCGACGAGCGCCTTCGACATAAAGCGAGCGCTGACTACATCAAGCACAGGGCACGATCCACCAGCCATCGACGAGGCCAAAGTAGCTGCCGGGCATGGCTGTCCCAGCCACAACCGGACTATGAGACCCTTCATGGCCTCCTCGGCTACCTTGTGGAGTTCGACCACCGCTTCACCGGGTCGCTTAGCACGGATGGCGGCCTCGAGTCTCGAGACCAAGACCTTCTCCGTCGAGCTCCCTCCTCGCCACGATAGAATGCGGCGGCATCGGACGCCTCTGGCGCGGCAGATCCGCAAACGCCTCGAGAGCTCCGAATTCGGGTAAGTGTCGGTGGTTCACACTAACATGCACCTTTGCATGAAAAATGCCTTACCCGCCGCTATCTTCTTTATGTCCTCAACCTCTGAAGGGCCTTACGGGCCTCGGCCTTGGCGGACTTGGCACTTTCGAGAGCAGAGGCAAGCTCGGACTCTCGAGTCTTAGAGTCATGCTCCAAACCCTCATGCTTTTCCATGAGAGCACGGAGCTCTTGCCGAATTCCGCCACCACGCCTCTTGCTTTTCTCGCTCAGCCCGTTCGGGCGCATTATGTTCGACGCGGACACGGCATCCTTCGAGGCTGCCACCTCGTTAGTGGCCCTGCAATACACATATTATCCTTGTTAATTTTATATGCAACCAAAATCCTTTTACAGAAGGTACTTATTCAAAGAGGTGTTACTCACCTTCTTTCTCCTCGAGCTGCTTCTTTGCATGGCGAGCTCTTGCTCGGACCGCCGAGATCCTTTTTCAACACCTCGACCTCCGCCGTTAATGTGGCGAAGTCGGCAGCAAGCCTGCAAACCCATATTGACATATTTTAGGCAACCTGCGATATCTTGTTAGATCCTCGCCGGCTTTTCTTTCCGAACACCGAACTAAGCATCGAGGCTCTTGTCTATGCGGTATTACATTACATAATTTTAACTTCTTACCTCGGCTCGTTAGAAGGCTGCGGCGAAGCTTTAGTCACCCGCTCTTGGCGGCTGAACCTTCTCAATCACCGCACTCATGATAGTGCGGTGTTCTTCCTCGATGGAAGCGCCTTTAAGCGCCTCCAACAGGTTATCCGGCACCTCCGGTAGGACGGAGGCCACCGGCGTCACGGTCCTGGCCTTCTTTCGAAGGGGCCGCTTGCCGGACTCTGGAACCACTACGGGTTCCGATGTAGAGTCCGGCGCAAAGTCCGGGAGGTCACCTGACGGCGCCTCTGGAGCCTCCTCCTGATGGGTCCCCTCTTGGGATACCACCTCGGCGTCCTCGTCGGCGCGTGGGGTAGAGGCGGTCGGGAGTGAATTTACGTCCGACGAGGCCAACGACCCGCTCATTGAGTCGGGGAGATCGTCATCAACCGGACTACGACAGAATGCGGCTTTAGAAGGATACTGCGTGACATGAAAGGTACGGCATATAAATGATCCGAATACTTACGATCCGGCCGGACGCCTGGCCCTTGGAGGCCACTCATCCTCGCCAACGCTGATGTTGGCGAAACTGTCCGGGGGGATAGTTCTCCCCTCTTGGACCCTTCGGCCGCCCCGATTGGGAAGCCTTCCTCTTCTTCTCTCCCTCCTCCGGAGAGAGTACTCCTCCTCCTCGTCTTGGGAGGAGTCCTCGTCGTCGTCGGGCGCTTTGATTCTGGAACTCTTTCGAGTCCCCGTGGCCACCTTCTTGGCCTTCTTCTCTGGCACCACGTGCGGTGCCGGAACCAGCAGCCCTGCTAAGCGGGCGTCCACTAGGTCTTCTGGCATGGGAGCCGGGCTGATGAGCAGCTTGGCCTTCTCCATCCATTCCTGTCAAAGGAAGAGGCAGATTAAAGCCTCACTAGAGTCAATCTAATTACCACAAGTGTCCCGTAATGGGGTTGAATCACTTACCTCGTCAGTCGGAGACTGCGAGCTGAATCCGCGGTCTTCGGTCGCGGATGTGGGGGCGGCGCCCTTGAATAGCACCCTCCAGGCACCTTCGTGTGTTGTATCGAAGAGCCCGCTTAGCGCCTGGTGCTATTCTGGATTGAACTCCCACAAATTAAATGCCCGTTCTTGGCATGGGAGGATCCGCCAGATGAGCATGACTTGGACCACGTCGACGAGCCTGAGCCTATTGCTCACCATCTTCTTGATACATGCTCGGAGTCCCGTCACCTCCACCGGATTGCCCCATTGCAAGCCCTTCTCTTTCCAGGAGGTGAGCTGCGTGGGGATGCCAGATCTAAATTCGGGGGCCGCCGCCCATGTGGGCTTGCGCGGCTCGGTGATATAGAACCACCCCGATTGCCACCCCTTGACGGAGTCCACGAAGGTCCCTTCGAGCCAAGGGACGTTGGGCAATTTGCCCAACATGGCGCCTCCGCATTCCGCTTGCGTGCCCTTCACAACCTTCAGCTTGACGTTGAAGGTCTTGAGCCTGAGCGAAGTGGGGCTGGATGCGAGAAAGGCCTCGCACACCGACGATAAACGCCAAGATGTTGAGGATGAAGTTGGCGCCAGATCGTGGAAATCGGGCCGTAGTAAAACATGAGCCCCGGAAAAATGGATGGAGCGAAAGCCCGATCCGCGGAGGAAGTGAGGGAGGAAGACGACCCTCTCATGAGGCCCTGGGGTAGGGATGAGCTGCCCCTCGTCGGGCAGCCGATGGGCAATATCACTGGAAAGATATCCGGCGTCGCGCAGCTTGGTGATGTCCTCCTCCTTGGCGGTGGAGGCTAACCATTTACCTCCGCTCGGACATATTCGGAGAAGGTCGGCGAGATCTTGCGAGCTCGGCGTTGGAGCTGGAGTTCGCAGGGATGGATGAGCAAAGGAGGAAGAAGGCGTAGGTGAGAAGGTGAATCCTTATCCCTTATATATAGGCGGACAAAACTATGCGTCCCCCACCAGCCTGGTAAAACTCGCTTATCTCCCAAGCGCCACCATCAATGGCGCGGTTGGGTTACCCACACACGTATTGATGAGAATCCCGGAATAAAGGGAACACGATCTACGCTTGACGGGGCGTGCCAAGGAAACCACTTAAGCTAAGCGTCTTTGAGGTGGTATAGTAATTCAAACAAAGGCTTGGTTGCGGTGTGATGGCACGTCGCATAACACGTCGCCAGATTGAGCTAAGTGTATATTTTATTCTCTCTCTGATGGAATGTGGAAATTATTTTTGCGAGCGGACACTATCCCGGTGTTCATTATCTTCTCTGGATTATTCAAGGAGGAACCCGCCTTGCAATGCCGAACATTATGCACGCCGGACTTATCGTCATTGAAGACTGGTTCGAGGGCTCTTGAGGAGTCTGGACTAGGGGTGTCCGGATAGCGGACTATCAATATTCGCGGACTCCCATATTACGAAGATAGAAGATTGAAGACTCGCTCGTGTCCGGATGGTACTTTCCTTGGTGTGGAAGGCAAGCTTGGCAATACGGATATGTAGATCTCCTACCATTGTAACCGACTACTGTGTAACCCTAGCCTCCTCCGTGTCTATATAAACCGGAGGGCTTTAGTCCGTGGGACAACATACATCTCGACAATCATACCATAGGCTAGCTTCTAGGGTTTAGCCTCCTTGATCTCGTGGTAGATCTACTCTTGTACTACCCATATCATCAATATTAATCAAGCGGGGCGTGGGGTTTTACCTCCATCGAGAGGGCCTGAACACAGGTAAAAACATTGTGTCCCTCGTCTCTTGTTACCATCCGCCTAGATGCACAGTTGGGACCCCCTACGAGATCCGCTTGTTTTGACACCGACAAAGATCCTTGTCACCCTCGAGGTGCAGTAGTGACTTGATCCGAAGTTTCATGATCACTATCATAAGCTTCTACTTCAATTGGTGTAGGTGCCACAGGAACAACTTCATGTGCCCTGCTACACACTAGTTGTAGTGATGGTTCAATAACCATATCAAGTCTCCACCATCCTCCCACTCAACTTTTCGAGACAAACTTTTCCTCGAGAAAGGACCCGATTCAAGAAACAATCCCTATTGCTTTCGGATCTGAATTAGGAGGTATACCCAACTGTTTTTGGGTGTCCTATGAAGATGCATTTTATCCACTTTGAGTTCGAGCTTATCAACCTGAAACTTTTTCACATAAGCGTCGCAGCCCCAAACCTTTAAGAAATGACAGCTTAGGTTTCTCTAAACCATAGTTCATACGGTGTCATCTCGACGGAATTACGTGGTGCCCTATTTAAAGTGAATGTGGTTGTCTCTAATGCCTAACCCATAAACGATAGTGGTAATTCGATAAGAGACATCATGGTACGCACCATATCCAATAGGGTGCAACTATGATGTTCGGACACACCATCAAACTATGGTGTTCGGTAGGTATTAATTGTGAAACAATTTCCACAATGTCTTAATTGCGTGCCAAAGCTCGTAACTCAGATACTCATCTCTATGATCATATCATAGACATTTTTTCCTCTTGTCACGATGATCTTCAACTTCACTCTGAAATTACTTGAACCATTTAATAATTCAGACTTGTGTTTCATCAAGTAAATATACTCAACATCTACTCGAATCATCTATGAAGTAAGAACATAACGATATTCATCAAGATGCCTCAAAGACTCGTTGGACTGCACACATCAAAATGTGTTACTTCCAACAAGTTGCTATCTTGTTCCATCTTACTGAAAACGAGGCTTTTTAGTCATCTTGCCCATGTGGTATGATTTGCATATCTCAAGTGATTCAAAATCAAGTGAGTCCAAATGATCCATCTGCATGGAGTTTCTTCATGCATATACACCAATAGACATGGTTCGCATGTCTCAAACTTTTCAAAAACGAGTGAGTCCAAAGATCCATCAACATGGAGCTTCTTCATGTGTTTTATACCAATATGACTTACATGGCAATGCCACAAGTAAGTGGTACTATCATTACTATCTTATATCTTTTGGCATGAAAATGTGTATCACTACGATCGAGATTCAATAAACCATTACGTTTGGTGCAAGACCATTGAAGGTATTATTCAAATAAACAGAGTAACCATTATTCTCCTTAAATGAATAACAGTATTGCGATAGACATAATCCAATCATGTCTATGCTCAACATAAACACCAAATGACAATTATTCAGGTTTAATACTAATCTTGATGGTAGAGGGAGCGTGCGATGTTTGATCACATCAAACTTGGAAACACTTCAACACATATCGTCGACTCACCTTTAGCTAGTCTCCGTTTATTCCGTAGCCTTTTATTTGAGTTACTAACACTTAGCAACCGAACCGTATCTAATACCTGGTGCTACTAGGAGTACTAGTAAAGTACACATTAACATAATGTATATCCAATATACTTCTATCGACCTTGCCACCTTCTCATCTACCAAGTATCTAGGGTAATTCGCTCCAAAGATTGTTCCCCTTATTACGTAAGCACTTAGTCTCGGGTTTGGGTTCAACCTTGGGTTTCTTCACTAGAGCAGCAGCTGATTTGCCGTTTCATGGAGTATCCCTTCTTGCCCTTGCCCTTCTTGAAACTAGTGGTTTCACCAACCATCAACAATTGATGCTCCTTCTTGATTTCTACTTTCGCGGTGTCAAACATCACGAATACCTCAAGGATCATCATATCTATCCCTGATATGTTATAGTTCATCACGAAGCTCTAGCAGCTTGGTGGCAATGACTTTGGAGAAACATCACTATCTCATCTGGAAGATCAACTCCTACTCGATTCAAGTGATTGTTGCACTCAAACAATCTGAACACAAGCTCAACGATTGAGCTTTTCTCCCTTAGTTTGCAGGCTAAGAAAATCGGCGGAGGTCTCATACCTCTTGACGTGGGCACGAGCCTGAAATCCCAATTTCAGCCCTCGAAACATCTCATATGTTCCGCAATGTTTCGAGAACATCTTTGGTGCCTCAACTCTAAACCGTTTAACTGAACTATCACGTAGTTATCAAAACGTGTATGTCCGATGTTCGCAACATCCACAAATGACGTTTGGGGTTCAGCACACTGAGCAGTGCATTAAGGACATAAGCTTTCTCTCGTCCGCACAATCGCTCTGATCAACTTTCAACTATATTTTCTCTAGGAACATATCTAAGCAGTGGAACTAAAGCGAGCTTCGACATAATTTGCAAAGATCTTTTGACTATGTTCGGGATAATTAAGTTCATCTTATGAACTCCCACTCGAATAGACATCCCTCTAGTCATCTAAGTGATTACATGATCTGAGTCAACTAGGCGTGTCGATCATCACGTGAGACGGACTAGTCATCATCGGTGAACATCTTCATGTTGATCATATCTATTATCGACTCATGCTCGACCTTTCGGTCTCGTGTTCCGAGGCCATGTCTGTACATGCTAGGCTCGTGAAGTTAACCCTAAGTGTTTCGCGTGTGTAAATCTGTCTTACACCCGTTGTATGTGAACGTAAGAATCCATCACACCCGATCATCACGTGGTGCTTAGAAGCGACGAACTTTAGCAGCGGTGCAGTTAGGGAGAACACTTCTTGAAATTGTTGTAAGGATCATCTTATTTACTACCGTCGTTCTAAGTAAACAAGATGCATAAACATGATAAACATCACATGCAATCAAATAGTGACATGATATGGCCAATATCATTTTGCTCCTTTTGATCTCCATCTTCGGGGCTCCATGATCATCATTGTCACCGGCATGACACCATGATCTCCATCATCGTGTCTCCATGAAGTTGTCTCGCCAACTATTACTTCTACTACTATGGCTACCGGTTAGCAATAAAGTAAAGTAATTACATGGCGTTGTTAAATGACACGCAGGTCATACAATAAATAAAGACAACTCCTATGGCTCCTGCCGGTTGTCATACTCATCGACATGCAAGTCATGATTCCTATTACAAGAACATGATCAATCTCATACATCACATATCATTCATCACATTCTTCTTGGCCATATCACATCACATAGCATACCCTGCAAAAACAAGTTAGACGTCCTCTAATTGTTGTTGCATGTTTTACGTGGCTTCTATGGGTTTCTAGCAAGAACGTTTCTTACCTACGCAAAACCACAAAGTGATATGCCAATTGCTATTTACCCTTCATAAGGACCCTTTTCATCGAATCCGTTCCGACTAAAGTGGGAGAGACTGGCACCCGCTAGCCACCTTATGCACCAAGTGCATGTCAATCGGTGGAACCTATCTCACGTAAGAGTACGTGTAAGGTCGGTCTGGGCCGCTTCATCCCACAATACCGTCGAAACAAGATTGGACTAGTAACGGTAAGCAAATTGAACAAAATCAATGCCCACAACTACTTTGTGTTCTACTCGTGCAAAGAATCTACGCAATAGACCTAGCTCATGATGCCACTGTTGGGGAACGTAGCAGAAATTAAAAAATTTCTACGCAACACCAAGATCTATTTATGGAGAGACTAGCAACGAGGGGAAGGAGAGTGCATCTACATACCACTGTAGATCGCTAAGCGGAAGCATTCAAGAGAACGGGGTTAAAGGAGTCGTACTCGTCGTGATCCAAATCACTGGAGATCCTAGTGCCGAACGGACGGCACCTCCGCGTTCAACACACGTACAGCCAGGTGACGTCTCTCATGCCTTGATCCAGCAAGGTGAGAGGGAGAGGTTGGGGAAGACTCCGTCCAGCAGCAGCACGACGGCGTGGTGGTGATGGAGGAGCGTGGCAATCTGCGAGGCTTCGCCAAGCACCGCGGAGAGGAGGAGTACTTGGAGAGGGAGGGCTGCGCCGAGGCGTGTAGCTCCCATGCGCCTCCCACTATATATAGGGGTGGAGGGGCTGGTTTCTTGCCCTCCAAGTCCATTGGGGCGTTGGCAAGGTGGGAGGAAAGAAATCCCATCATTTCCTTCCCCACCGATTGTTATCCCCTTTTTAGGGATCTTGATCTTATCCCTTTGGGATATGATCTTATTCCTTTAAGGGGGATCTTGGTGCGCCTTGACCAGGGGTGTGGGGCCTTGCCCCCACTACCACGTTCATGTGGGTCCCCATGCAGGTGGGCCCCACTCCGAACCTTCTAGAACCTTCCCAGACAATACCGAAAAATCCCAACATTTTCCGTGGCAAAATAGGACTTCCATATATAAATCTTTACCTCTGGACCATTCCGAAACTCCTTGTGACGTCCGGGATCTCATCCGGACTCAAAAACATTCGCTAACCACATACAAACTTCCTTTATAACCCTAAGCGTCATCGAACCTTAAGTGTGTAGACCCTACGGGTTCGGGAGACATGTAGACATGACCGAGGCGTTCTCCGTCAATAACCAACAGCGGGATCTGGATACCCATGTTGGCTCCCACATGTTCCACGATGATCTCATCGGATGAACCACGATGTCAAGGACTCAATTAATCCGTATACAATTCCCTTTGTCTAACGGTATTGCACTTGCGAGATTCGATCGTCGGTATACCGACATCTTGTTGGGGAACGTAGTAATTTCAAAAATTTCCTACGCACACGCAAGATCATGGTGATGTATAGCAACGAGAGGGAGAGTGTTGTCTCGTACCCTCGTAGACCCGGCGGAAGCAATCACAACGTAGAGGAAGTAGTCGACGTTCTCCTCGCGATCCGACCGATCCGGCGCCCGTTACTCGGCGCCCGAGTTCTTGACACACGTACAGCTCGATGGCGTCCCTCGTACTCGATCCAGCCGAGTGTCGAGGAGAGTTCCGTCGACGACGGCATGGTGACGATCTTGATGTTCTATCGGCGCAGAGCCGCCTAAGCTTGCGACGATATGACCGAGGTGGAATATGGTGGAGGGGGCACCGCACGGCTAAGGAACGATCCATAGATCAAACTTGTGTGTTCTAGGGTGCCCCCCTGCCCCCGTATATAAAGGAGCAAGGGGTGCGGCCGGCCTAGAGGAGGCGCGCCTGGAGGAGTCCTACTCCCACCGGGAGTAGGACTCCCCCCCTTTCCTAGTTGGAGTAGGATTGGGGGAGGGGGAAGAAGGAAGGGGGGGGGGGGCGCGCGGCCTGCCCTGGCCGGCCCCTCCTCTTCTCCCTCGAGGCCCACTAAGGCCCATTTAGTTCCCGGGGGGTTCCGGTAACCTCCCGGTACTCCGGTAAATTCCCGATTTCACCCGGAACCATTCCGGACTCCAAATATAGGCTTCCAATATATCAATCTTTATGTCTCGACCATTTCGAGACTCCTCGTCATGTCCGTGATCACATCCGGACTCGAACTTCTTCGGTACATCAAAATATATAAACTCATAATAACTGTCATCGAAACCTTAAGCGTGCGGACCCTACGGTTCGAGAACAATGTAGACATGACCGAGACACGTCTCCGGTCAATAACCAACAGCGGGACCTGGATGCCCATATTGGTTCCTACATATTCTACGAAGATCTTTATCGGTCAGACCGCATAACAACATCGTTGTTCCTTTGTCATCGGTATGTTACTTGCCCGAGATTCGATCGTGGGTATCCAATACCTAGTTCAATCTCGTTACCGCAAGTCTCTTTACTCGTTCCGTAATACATCATCTCACAGCTAACTCATTAGTTGTAATGCTTGCAAGGCTTCAAAGTGATGTGTATTACCGAGAGGGCCCAGAGATACCTCTCCGACAATCGGAGTGACAAAACCTAATCTCGAAATCGCCAACCCAACATCTGCCTTTGGAGACACCTGTAGTACTCCTTTATAATCACCCGATTACGTTGTGGCGTTTGGTAGCACCAAAGTGTTCCTCCGTAAACGGAGTTGCATAATCTCATAGTTACAGAACATGTATAAGTCATGGATAAGCGGTAGCAACATACTAAGCGATCGTGTGCTAAGCTAAGTGAATGGGTCATGTCAATCGATCATTCTACTAATGATGTGACCTTGTTAATCAAATAACAACTCCTTGTTCATGGTTAGGAAACATAACCATCTTTGATTAACAAGCTAGTCTAGTAGAGGCATACTAGTGACATCTTGTTTGTCTATGCATTCACACATGTATCATGTTTCCGGTTAATACAATTCTAGCATGAATGATAAACATTTATCATGAAATAAGGAAATAAATAATAACATTATTATTGCCTCTAGGGCATATTTCCTTCAGATACCTTGTTCAATCTCGTTACCGGCAAGTCTCTTTACTCGTTCCGTAACACATCATCCCATGATCAACCCCTTCGTCACATTGTGCACATTATGATGATGTCCTACCGAGTGGGCCCAGAGATACCTCTCCGTTTACGGAGTGACAAATCGATCAAGATTCGTACCAACCCAATGAGACACTTTCGGAGATACCTGTAGTGCACCTTTATAGCCACCCAGTTACGTTGTGGCGTTTGGTTCACCCAAAGCATTCCTACGGTATCCGGGAGTTGCACAATCTCATGGTCTAAGGAAAAGATACTTGACATTGAAAAGCTTTAGCATACGAACTACACGATCTTTGTGCTAGGCTTAGGATTGGGTCTTGTCCATCACATCATTCTCCTAATGATGTGATCCCGTTATCAACGACATCTAATGTCCATGGTTAGGAAACCATAACCATCTATTGATCAACGAGCTAGTCAACTAGAGGCTTACTAGGGACATGGTGTTGTCTATGTATCCACACATGTATCTGAGTTTCCTATCAATACAATTATAGCATGGATAATAAACGATTATCATGAACAAGGAAATATAATAATAACCAATTTATTATTGCCTCTAGGGCATATTTCCAACAATCGACGGTATGGACGACGATGCCGAAGAGGAGTAGGAACCACCGCCTATAGGGCGTTGGACAGCCACCTCCTCGTACGACATATACATGGTGGATACACCCAAAGAAAACAACAGCGACGATGAAAATCCAGTCGAGGATAAACCTCCTGAGATACAGCCAAAGCACTGACGTCAGCGGCACCGCTCTAAGCCACGCCGTAGTAAAAACAGCAACATTGTCACGGACGATGATGATAATCTGAACTAAGCCGAGGACCCCACGGACCCAGCGTTGAAGCAGGGTGTGCGACAGGACGGCGAACACAGTCCGGAGATGTTGTCTAACCACAGCGATGCCGAAGATAGCAATTATCAACCCGTCTCTGAAGAGGAGACCAGCCTAGGCGACGACAAATTCTTCAACCCCGAAGAACCATTAGAACAGGAATGCCTCCGTCAAAGGCTTATCGCCACTGCAAGGATCCTGAAGAAGCAGAAGCAGCGGCTTAAAGCCGCACATGATACGCTCAATGACAGATGGAACGAAGTGCTAGACGCTGAGGAAAAATACGTCGGTAATCGCCAAACAAAGAGCTATCCTAAATGTAAGCTACTGCCCGAATTCGACGACGAGGCTATTGCGCCTATACCGCTGAAAAATAATACGGCCGACAGGCCGGACCGACCACCTCGCGATCGAGACAGAGCGGCTAGCAATGCCGTACACAAGCCCGCACCCCTCCCATAAAGGAAGGAAGGTTGCGGCCCAGGACCAGAAACACGATCTACGTGAGGACCTAGACAAAAAAGCTGGCAAAACCAGGTTCATCTATGGATCCAGGGAACGTGCTCCTACACGGGATCATGATTATCAAACGTAATATGCCGGCCATTTACTAGCTCGGAACCAATACCGAACATTACAACCGTCGGACCCAATCCACGACACAGCCAGATACAGGGGTGTCGCACACCCCCTGTGCTTCACCGATGAGGTGCTAGAACACGATTTTCCAGAAGGGTTCAAACCTGTAAAATCGAGGCATATGATGGAACGACGGACCCTGCGGTTTGGATAGAAGACTTTATTCTTCACATCCACATGGCTCGCGGAGATGATCTCCACGCCATCAAATATTTATCCCTCAAGCTAAAAGGACCAGCTCGGCACTGGCTAAAAAGCCTCCTTGAAAATTTCATCGGAAGCTGGGAAGAACTTGAGGACGCTTTTCGGGCCAATTTTCAAGGGACTTATGTCCGGCCCCCGGATGCATACGATCTAAGTCACATAATCCAACAACCCGGAGAATCAACCCGTAAGCTTTGGAACCGTTTTCTCACTAAGAAGAACCAAATCGTCGACTGTCCGGATGCCAAAGCCTTAGCGGCCTTCAAATACAGTGTCCGGGACGAATGGCTAGCCAGACACCTTGGCCAGGAAAAGCCAAGGACAATGGCCGCCTTAACTACACTCATGACCCGCTTTTGCGCGGGCGAAGACAGCTGGTTGGCCCGTAGTAGCACCAGTGATCTCGGCACATCTAAGGTCAGGGATGGCAATGGAAAACCACAACGCAACAAAAATAAATGTTGGAACAATGAAGAAAGCCCAGACAATACGGCGGTAAACGCCGGATTCAGGGGCTCCAAACCCGGTCAACAGAAAAAGCCATTTAAAGGCAACAAAGACAGTCCATCCAACCTAGATAAAATCCTAGACAGGCCCTGCGAGATCCACGGCACTCCCGATAAACTAGCCAATCATACCAACAGAGAATGTTGGGTCTTCAAGCAGGCCGGCAAACTCAACGCCGAACACAAAGGGAGGGACCTCAGAGCAAAGATGAGGATGAACCTCGCCAGCCGAACACGGGGGGATAGAAGAAATTTCCACCAGAGATCAAAACAGTAAACATGATCTATGTCACTCATATCCCAAAGAGGGAGCGCAAATGCGCACTTCGAGACGTCTATGCTATCGAGCCCGTCGCCTCCAAGTTCAACCCATGGTCGGCCTGTCCGATCACCTTTGATCGCAGAGATCATCCGACTAGTATCCGTCACGGGGATTCGGCTGCCCTAGTGCTCGACCCAATAATCGACGGATACCACCTCACTCGAGTCCTCATGGACGGCGGCAGCAGTCTCAATCTGATATATCAGGACACTATCCGCAAAATGGGGATAGACCCAACAAGAATCAAGCCAAGCAGCACTACCTTTAAAGGAGTCATACCGGGCGTGGAAGCCCGCTACACGGGCTCTCTAACATTGGATGTTGTATTCGGCTCCCCCGACAACTTTTGAAGCGAAGAACTAATCTTCGACATTGCTCCATTCCGAAGTGGCTATCAAGCACTACTCGGAAGAACGGCCTTTGCCCGTTTTAATCCAGTCCCGCATTATGATTATCTAAAACTCAAAATGCCCGGACCATGTGGCGTCATCACGGTTAGCGGAAATACGGAGCGCTCTCTTCGTACAGAAGAATACATGGCGGCTCTAGCAGTCGAAGCACAAAACGGCCTATTCAAGTCGAGCAGCTCATCGGTCTTTAAGACCGCGGACACAGCTAAACGTGTTCGGCGCATACCTCAGTGTGGCAACTCTGATAAACCTGAGCTCGATTAGCAGCTACACCCCCACTGACCGCCCCATAAGGAGATAGCACACGTGCCATGTATACATAAATATACAACCAAAATTCCTTGGGTGGCACCAGGTGCACACTGTACACAAAAAGTCGATAGTTTGGCTCGACCCTATTCAGACTCCAGAAGTTACATTTCACGGTTCATTAAAACGAACCAGCCTTACTTACGGCCACACGAGATTCTTTTACCTGGTTTCTTCCTTTTTTTACAGATGACCATTATACTATACCCTTCAAGGACACTTCACAACGGAGACAAAGGTGCAGACGTGCAGCAGGGCCCCGCATTAAGGTTTCTTTTTTAGATTAAGACCCTGTATAAACCTTTTTTTATCTCTTGTTGTCTTATACTTTCCTGGCATGTCAAATGTCCAAGAAAGATATCAGCATTATCTGTAAACATACGGCTCGCCGTACTAAAGTAGATGTTATAGAAGCAGCCCGTTCGTATTGTGTCTTGAGATTTATGCTCTCACCACCTGCGCTCTTTCCCCACGTTGGATTGCCATACGTGCCTTGATACCACGGTCTATCACCAGGGGCTGTATTCAGCCCGGTGTATATTGAAAAGTCCGGACACCTGTAGGGAGTGTTCGGTGTCGCGAGTTTGGCCTTATATGCATCAGCTCCGAATCATGTCTTTGGTCAATAGTTGGGTTGCCCGGCTCCTGAGCTTACTACCTTACATTCCGCTATATCGGCTAGGGTAGTAAAGGGAGAACTACTGCGATTGTGCCCTGGCTCGTCCGGATGAGCACCTCAGTAGAGAAAGCCGAAAACTGACTGTCATGATGTGGCGAGAGCTGGTCAACCACTCGATGACTCATCGGAATCTTCGTGATTCCCTCCGTGTTAAATGAAGGACCATCCTTTGGTCAAGTATGTAAACACACCGTATTCGGATAACCGCGGACATACCAGGGGCTATATAGTAGCCCCACCGTCAAACTCCTCTGGCTAAGTGAAAGTGTTAAAGCTCTATAGTCCGATTGCCTAGTTCGCCGCACTAACACCTCCTTAACAGACCAAGACATTGGGTCAAGTGTGATCAAGTGCTTTTCCGAACACCCCTGCGTTATACGCGAGGGGGCTGAAGCCCACGACTGCAAACTTTCAGATTGTACATATAAAAAAGACGGCCGCACAGGAGGCACCAAAACTTTTCGGGCAAAAAAGTATAAAAACATAGCCTTAAATATATCATAATATTGTTATTACAATTTTGATACACTTCACTCGAACATAATATTTTTCGAGCATTGACCCTCTATCAAGCGGGCACCCTCTAGGACATCTTCAAAGTAATGTTCTGGCATGTTAAGGTCCTTGCCCTCAGGTGGACTCTGCACTGCAATATCGGTGGCCTTCATCTTCGCCCAGTACATCTTGACACGGGCAAGGGCCATCCGTGCACCTTCTATGCACGTTGACCGCTTCACGGTGTCGATACGCGACACCACATTAACAATTTGCCGCACCAAACCGAAATAACTATTTGGAATGGGCTCAGTTGGCCACAGCCGGGCTATGACATCCTTCATGGCAGTACCAAACATCTTGTGGAGCTCGGCCCACTGGGCCATCTGTTCGTTCAACAGTGGACGCTTTGGCGTGTCAAATTGCGACCAAAATAGCTTTTCCATCGCATGTCCTTGCGCGTGGAAAATTGATTCCCATCAGCAGCACTCTTCGGCAGGTCCATAAAGGCGTCTGGAGAACTCCACAGTTGATTAAGCGGCGCATACTTCGGATCGCCAAACTTAGTTTGCAATAAAAAGGGCTTACCAGCCGCGATCTCCCCAGCTTGTCGGATCTCCTCCCGAGCTGCTCTAGACTCAAACCGAGCTTCCTTCGCCTCCTGTAAGGCCTTGTCCAGATCGGCCGCTTTGGCTTTGTTATCTTTCTCAAGAACTTGGCATCGGCTAGTGGCATCATTCAGTTCAAGTGTTATAGAAGATATTCTCTCCTCGCACTGAAGCCGAGCAGTCTGCTCGGCCTTTAATTCGGCGGCTACCTTTTTGGCAGCCACATTGCTCATCCTGGCTTGTTCCTTGGCCCAGGCAAGTTCGGCCCGAAGGGTCTCAACTGCGGCGACACTATCTGCAGTTATGCATATACAGATTTTCAGTATCACGTTCATTTCACAATACTAGCATGTACTGAGTGCCCTAGAGACATACCTTGCGCCTCATCGAGCCGCCTGTTAATAAGCATATGATGTCATCATCTGCTACATCAACTTTCTACTTCAGATGTGCTACCTCTGTAGCTTGGGCAGTTGCCACGGATGTAAACATGTGTTTCAATTAGTCAAATCATTTCCTGGGCATATAATTTTGATCCTCTGATCGCCTCCCTTCGGATGTCAACCAGAGTCTCAGGGGCTACTATCTATACACAGGTGCAATTTGCATTCATAATATAATCAAAGCTACACTACGTACCTCGAAGCCTCTTAGTAGGCTCGTAAAGGCTTCATTCAATCCGCTTTTCGCAGACCAAACTCTTTCAACCACCGTACCCATCAAGGTACGATGTTCCTCTGAGACAGAGGCATGTTGCAATATGTCCAGCAATGTATCCGGCGCCCCCGGATCCGGAACAGGTTGTATCGTCCCTTGGACATTGGATAGTCCGGGGCTTTTGTTGTTCCCCGTAGGGGCCGCACACCCCGGACCCTGGGCGATCGAAGTATTACCTTCGGCCCCGGTCTTCACTGCCTCTTGCGCCACTCATTGATCAGGAAAGATCCTCCGAGACGACACCTCGGTGTCATCTGCCTTGTCAGGCAGGGAAATCTGTGGAGGCGTCTCGCTCTCCATCATCTCCGAAAGAAGATCCCCCGAAGAGGAGGACTGTTGAGGAGGGCTGCGTGCCGGATCGCAAACATGTGTTTAAAATGTTACCCTTACAGCCAGGAAAGAACAGGACAGGTTTAAAACACCCCGATTCACTTACGATCCGGCTAGGGGCTTATCTTTACGGAGCGACTGGGTGTCAGCATCATCCCCTGACTGTGATATCTTCCCCCGCTTAGAAGCTTCTCTTTGCAAGTATTCAAAAGCGGTCCGCTTCTTCCCATGAGGAGAAGGGATGTCAACTTGCCCTTCCCTTCCGTTTTTAGAAGTGGAAGTTCCGATCTCCCCGGACAAATTTCCTGGTGTACCTCCAGAATGAAGGTCTCCTTGGGCCTCTTCGCTCTCCTCCTTATCTTCCCCCGCCGGCACTTGATATGGCGCTGGAGCCAGCATCCTTGTTAACACCGGATCGGCATGGTCTTTGGGAAGTGGAGCCGAACACCTGATTCTCTCCGCCTTCTTTAGCCAGCCCTGGCCGAGTAGAGTTTTATCAATTCGGGAGTCAAGTACTTACCGGGGTATCCGGATGATTACAGTCAAGACCGAGGTCTTCTGTTGTATCCGGCCACTGTTTTCGTGCGCCGAAGAATAAATTCCACATCTCCTTGAGCATTGTGCCGGAGAGGTGCTGAAGGGTCCGTGGACCTTCCGGATTGAACTCCCACATGCGGAAAGGACGCCGCTGGCACGGAAGGATCCGGCGGACTATAGCATTACTTGGATGATATTGGTGAGGCCGGTGTCCTTCTTAATGAGGCTTCGAATACGACTTTGCAATGTCTGCACTTCATCAACAGAACCCCAGTCCAACCCTTTGTTGACCCACGATGCAAGCTGAAGCGGAGGGCTAGATCGAAACGCAGGGTGCAGCTACCCACTTTGTACCATGGGGTTCGGTAATGTAAAACCACTCCCGTTGCCATAAGTTAGAAGATTCTACGAAAGAGCCCTTTGGCCAAGGAGAAGTGATAAGTTTGCTTATTGAAGCGCCTCCGCACTCCGCTTGTTTCCCATCGATTACCTTCGGGGTTCACGATAAAGGTTTTTAGCCATAAGCCGAAGTGTTGGGAAATCCGGAGGAAAGCCTTGCACGTGGTGATGAACGCCGAAATATGAAGGAAGGAGTCTGGAGCTAGATCATGGAAATCTAGCCCGTAATAAAACATAAGCCCTCAAACAAAGGGATGGAGTGCAAACCCAAACCCTCGGAGGAAGTGAGAGATGAACATGACCCTCTCATTGGATCTGGGAGTGGGAATAACCTGCCCTTGAGCAGGAAGCCTATGGAAGATTTCCACAATCAGGTATCTTGCCTCCCTAAGCTTTGAGATATCTTCCTTTGTGATAGAAGAGGCCATCCACCGGCCTTGAAGGCTGGGTCCGGGCATGGATGGATGCTTGAAGCAACTGGGTTAACCCTTGGGTGTTGGAACTTGAGGTGGGAGGTGGAGGAGAGAACTAGCGTGGAAGTACAAGGACAGACCTTAGCCCCTTTATAAAGGCGACGAATATCAAACGTCCCCTCCGTGGCCTTAAAACATGCCTATTCCCCAGGAAACATGCCAACAGAATGGTTGGGCTACCCATGCCTGTGTTGATGAAAATCCCGCAATAAGGGGACACGATCTCTGCTTTGATAAGACGTGCCAATAAAAACTACCTCTCGAAACGTGGAATGGCAGGCTAGAAAACGATTCAAAATAATGTCCGTGTCATGATGTAATGTCGTGCTACCAAAATTGTCAGCGGATTGGACTCGTGAAATATTATACTCTCTACGGTTGTGTGTGGAACTTGTTTTTGCAGAGCCGAACACGATTCTTGTGTTCGAAATCTATGTTGGAGTATTCGGAGAAGGAACCCACCTTGCAATGCCGAAGACAATCTGCGCGCCGGACTCATCGTCATTAAAGCCTGGTTCAGGGGCTACTGAGGGAGTCCTGGATTAAGGGGTCCTCGGACAACCGGACTATATACTTTAGTCGGACTGTTGGACTATAAAGATACAAGGTAGAAGACTTCGTCCCGTGTCCGGATGGGACTCTCCTTTGCGTGGAAGGCAAGCTTGGCGATTCGATATGTAGATTCCTTTCACTGTAACCGACTTTGTGTAACCCTAGCCCCCTCCGGTGTCTATATAAACCGGAGGGTTTATACTTCTAGGGTTTAGCCACAACAATCATAACCTCATAGGCTAGACTTCTAGGGTTTAGCCATTACGATCTTGTGGTAGATCAACTCTTGTAGTACTCATATTCATCAAGATCAATCAAGCGAGAAGTAGGTATTACCTCCATAGAGGGCCCTAACACAGGTAAACATTATGTCCCCCGCCTCCTGTTACCATTAGCCTTAGACGCACAGTTCGGGACCCCCTACCCGAGATCCGCCGGTTTTGACACCGACAGTGGTAGCAACGGATCCACCCCCTCTTCAGCGAACGGGTGGTTGTTGGTGGCCTCTCGTCGGTCCGTGCCTATAGCCTTGGTGGGGCGAAGCAGGGGTGCTTTGGGGGGTGGGAGGGAGGTTGGAGGGATGGGGGCTTCCGATGTGGTGGAGCCGCCTGTCGCCGACATAGGGGGTGCCGGTCGTGGCCGTGTGCCGCTCCTCCCCCTCCCCTTTCGCCGCCTGGTGCTTTCTGGTTGCCGACCTGGCGATGCTTGAGGAGGGACGGTCGCTGCCGGTTCCGGGAGTGGTTGGGGTTGGCGGAGCTTCGAAAGCCACTCCCTTTGATGTTCTTGGAGCAGTCTGGGTGTAGGGCGGCGGCCCTAGCGCGTTGGTCTTGGGCGGATTGCGCGGCTCGAGTGAGGGCGGGCAGACATGGCCGCTCGGGCGGCATGGATGCGGGTGGTTGGCGGAGCGGGGGAGCGACGAAGGGGTCGAAGCACCGGGAGACATCACTTGCCCAGTCTTTGTACTGGCCGACGGCGACGGCGTCCACGGACGTCGTTTCTTCCTTGTAGGCTCCGTCGCGGTGCTCTAATTCCCTTCGTGTTGCTCCGGGTGAAAACTTGATCCGTGGGATCAGACGGTGGCGACTATCCGTGGTCGTGCCCTTCTTGGAGGCACCGTTTTGGAGTCCCCGCTCTGGCGTTGGCCGTCTCACCTCTCCGCGATGGATCGCTCATGTGGTGGTCTCCGTCAGCTAGAAGCGGTCCTTCTTTGCTCATTTGTAGTTTGCTTGATAGTCATTGGGGTGGTTTGTCGGTGCCCGACACCTTTGTATCTTGCTTTGAGTGCGTTGAGCGTGGTGGTGGCGTGTGTTTGTATCGGTATTTTTGGATGTATATGGTGATGGTTGATTTATAATATAAAACGGGAAAACCCTTTTTCATCTTGGTTTGACCGGAATCTATTGATCGTTGGAAACATACACCGGTTGGTCTCAGACCGATGCACTCATCACACACACCTCGACGACGGGATTGTCTTCTTTCACTGAATGAACATCGTCGGAAAGACTGAAATAAATAAAAAAATGTGAGCACCGATACTAAGTTTAGGACTTTAATAGGTTCCAACGAAAAAAACTAACAATCTCAGCTTGTTGTCAGCTGAAAGGGATATTTCGATAATTACATCACCTCGCTTATGTAACGCGATGTCAGCGGCGCACTGTGTGCTGGTTGGGAAACTTCCCTGAGGACCTCGTACATGGGAGGTGGTCAACGACTGTAACCGTGATATTTAATCAATGCTTCTCTTTCTCGCAAAAAATTAAGTATTTTGCGGAAGGAGGTCAGTGGAGAGTGCAGACTGGAGGGTCGGGGGCTTTAGGAACCTTCGTAGTTCGTAGTTTGTAGCAATGTAACTTAAACTATCAACTATTCAGACCCTCGGCCGGACGGCAATTCATAGTTAAGGGCGTGGTGGCGCCTCTAAATTAACCAAACTCTAGCTCTCCCTCCCAAGTCCCAACACCAACCAAGCACATTGTCATGGACGCTAACCGTGACTCCAGCCTCGCCACCGACGACGAGCTCCTCCAAGCGCAGGCCGAGCTGTGGAACCACGTCTTCGCATACACCAAGTCTATGTCCCTCCGGTGCGCCGTCGAGCTCGGCATCCCCGACGCCATCCACCGCCGCGGCGGCTCCATCACTGTGCCCGACCTCGTCGCCGAGCTCTCCCTGCCCCCCTCCAGGACGCCCTACCTGCGCCGCCTCATGCGTCTGCTCGCGCACGCCGGTTTCTTCGTCGACGGGTCAGCGCCAGACACCTACGGGCTCACCCTGCTCTCGCGCCTCCTCGTCTCAGCGCCCGGCGCGGGGCAGGGCCTCTCGCCGTTCGCGCTCGCCATGCTGCACCCCATCATCGTGTCCCCCTCCATGTCGCTGGCGGCGTGGTTCCGCGCGGCCGACGACGCGGCGCGCGTGCCGTTCGCGACCGCGCACGGCGGGCGCGAGTTCTATGCGGTGGCGAAGGAGAACCCGGAGTTCGGCGCGGCGTTCAACGAGGCCATGGCGTGCGACGGCCGCTTCGTGATGGACCTGATCGTGCGCGGCCACGGGCAAGACCTGTTCCGGGGGATCGCCTCGCTGGTGGACGTCGGCGGCGGGTCCGGCGGCGCCGCCAGGGCCATCGCCGCCGCGTTCCCCCACGTCAAGTGCAGCGTCCTGGAGATGCCGCACGTCGTCGCGAGCGTCCCGCCTGGCGACGGGGGCGTGGAGTTCGTCGCCGGGGACATGTTCGAGCGCGTCCCGAAGGCCGACGCCGTCCTCCTCAAGGTTAGGCCTAGACGCCTTCCTCGGCTCATGGACGAACTTGACTGATCCATGACGTCGCGTGTACTTTGGGACTTTTGTTCGCAGTGGATTTTGCACGGGTGGGGGGACGAGGAGTGCGTGAAGATACTGCGGCGGTGCAGGGAGGCGTTGCCGGCCGGCGGCAGAGTGATCGTGATGGACCTGGTGGTGGGTTCGAGCCCGGCGGACGCGAGGACCACGGAGACGCAGCTGCTGTGGGACGTGATGATGATGGGAGTGGTGGGGAGCCCGGAGCGGGACGAGGGCGAGTGGCGCAAGATATTCGACGACGCGGGATTCAGCGGCTACAAGATCCTGGCCATCCTCGGGATCCGGTCAGTGATCGAGGTGTACCCTTAGATTTCCTTTTGTCTCTGGTATGTATTGTGCTCACTGCGAATGGACGCACTACGACGGCCAAGGGGTCTCTGTTGACTATTCAGTCTAGGGTGGCTTGTGGTGGTTTCTTTCATGAAAATCGACGAGGAAAAGAAAAAAAGGAATCAATCTATGATGGCAAAGGGGGCGCCGGCGGCTACATGGCATTTCAGTCTTTTCAGTTTCCCTCTGGGTTTCTTTTACGTTCCAATGTTCCAGCAAAAAAATTCATTTGTCTGTGTTTACCAAAACTGTCATCATCGTGAGTATATGCCATGAAATCTTGTTAGGAGCTGATCAAATTAACCTTTTTATTATGTGTCTTGCTAACAAATAACCATATTCGATGTCACTATCATGCGATATTAATTAAACTTGTTGAAGGCCAAAACTAAAAGTGAACATCTCCCATAGGGGCGTGCTTAGTTGCCGCTGTGAACAGTTTCTGCTCACATACACTTCTCAACCCAGCCTGGTTGAGCAAAAACATGCCCTAATGCGTCATCTGCAAGTTGTTTGGTTGCCTGCATCCAGTGTCCCTGCATTAGATAATACGCAAGTGCACTTTGTTTGGTTGCCTGCATTGGCCCTAGCGGCACATGAACATGGTGTTTGGTTGCATACGACGTACATGTTGTGCTTACCTTGTACCCTAGTTGTTGAGCTTACCCACAATGATCACACCTAGCACACCAACGCCACAACACAGCAATGGCGGGCGAAGATGATGAAGTTCTTCAGCTTCAACCCAAACTGACGATGCACCTTAGCACCTTCCACTTTGACAGCTCCAACCTTGCCACTGTCAACACTGCGCCTCCGTGCTTTCGCACCCAGGCGGAGTAAGCTTGTTCTACTGCCTGCCTAGTCTTGAACCCTCTATAGTTGCTGTTGCTATACGATGTCACTTGTGCATTGGCTTCTTCTCATGAACTATAAACCCCTGGAGCCTCACCGACGAACACGGCATACCACTTGCCCTAGCAATGCACAAGAGCAAGAGTTGAAGCAGCAAATCAATGAAGCACACAAGTAGCAAGCAAAGTAGCACACAAACAACAATGGAGTAGAAGAGAAGTAAAGCATGCATGATCATACGGCATAGCAAGTTCAACCTAACACTACCTTGGTGTTAACCTACCACCACATCCAAAAGAGGGTGTCGTCCTACCACCACAAGTTCATCATCATCGTGAGGGGTTAGTATATACCACCTCACCAAAATATATAGACCATCAAATTGTTTTTCAGCCCTAGCTACACAAAATGTACGTCGTCATCGTCATCGTCGTCGTCGTCGTCGTCGCCACCGCCATCGTCGTCGGGTATCATGCATGCTCACAGGTAACACTACTCTAGTAGTAGTGCTTGCCCAGCCAGCTCCTGAGCCACAGCACCCCGTGAGCGTCTGCCATGGCAACGAACCCAACACCCTGGGCCTTGTTGTCAAGCAGGTGGCTGAGAGCTGCCATGAGAGCCTCGTCGCTGAAGCCACCCTGGGTCATGACAGCGCCATACAGGTCAGGGTGGACGTCGAGGGGCTTGCACACCCTGATGGCTGTTGCAACCTCCTTCACGGCCTCAGTCATGCTTCAAAAGACATTGATCTTCTCCTCCATCAGGCCTCCTCTCTTCCTCTTCCTATCATGGACGGGGTCAAATGGCTTGTCGAAGGGCTTCGCAGCTGGCTTGTCAGGGCCATCAAGGACCTCGATGTCCGAGGTCCCAGGGAAGTCTGGCATGGGAGAACCAAGAGGCTCCCCCGAGCCCATGGCATGCTTCCCAGTTGCCAGCCCGAAGGAGAAGATGTGTTGCATCTGGTTGTAGTTCTGTATGGGTGTGTTGAGGAACTCAGCATCCCTTGGGTGGTCCTAAGAATGCAACACAAGTGTTGTTAGTTGCGGTTAGGAGTAGGCAATGGTGGGCAGTATGAAAAGGAAGAGGGCTGTGACCTAACCGCGACATGGCCGGCGTAGTGCTCTACCTCCAGAACTATGGAGCAAGTGTTCTCATCCCATTAGGCACCGCTAAGGTCTCTCAGCTTGGCCACTTGGATCCATCGACCTCTCCACTTCCTCAGGTGGTTGTACACATGGGTGGCAGACACCTCCTGCCCACAGAACTTGAACACCTACTTCGCAACGGTGTTCAAGTGCACGTCCTTGAAGCCCTTGTCAGTCCTAACTCCACTAGAGATGAGCTCACACATCTTGTTCAGCATGAACGTGGACATGAACGACTGCCACTTCATGTTGTTCGACCTACCATCCTCCTTTGCCTTTGCTGCTGCTACCTTGAGTGCAGCAGCAGCAGCAACATGAGTTGGCTCAACGAGCACTACTGGCACATAGAGGGAATCAGATGCGAACACCTCTGAGTCAGGTGCCATCTTGGAGATAGGTTGCGAGTCCTCGACAAACGATGGAGCAAACTGGCTGTTGGACAGGACAAGGGCCTGGCTAAGATCTTGTGTCTGCGTGGTCATGTCCTACAATCGTAATTGACGGTAAGCATAGCACACAACATATCGGACAATCCATGAAAGCAGCAGCATACATGTACATGGTTCATGACTATCATACTAAGCACATATAGTTCATTGCTATCATACTAAGCATACCGGACAACCTATGAGCACGAACATACATCTACAACAAACAACATGCTACAAATGGACCACCAATAGGTACAAATCACAGATCTAAGACGAATCGACACAAGCACATGGTTCAACTTCAAACTCTACTACTAATCTAGCCTACCACATGCTTGAACATCTAGCCCTACCATAAATTGCAACCGCAACATAGCAATCAACCATATCAGCTCACAGATTAGACCACTAATCAACCATGCGTCTAGATCAAACCCTACCTGCAGCTCAAATCTAGCTAGAAGGAACAGAGAGAAAGGGGGATTGAACTCATAGAGTCCATGGCTGCAGCTCGAGGACGAGGGGGGGACAGTTGTGGAAGATCAACGCCGGCCGGTTGTAACGCCCTCGATGCGGCTATATCTCCCACGTGTCGAAGCACGACTTAGAGGCATAACCGCATTGAAAGCAATGTCGCAAGTGAGGTAATCTTCACACAACCCATTTAATACATAAGGGAAAGAGATACATAGTTGGCTTACAATCGCCACTTCACACAATTACATGAATAAAAGCATTACATCATCCAGATACAATCAAGGTCCGACTACGGAACCAAAATAAAGGAAGAACCACAAATGCGACAAAGGACCCTGATCGACCCCAACTGGGCTCCACTACTGATCAACTAGAACGGAACAACACAAATGGCAAGATCTTCATCGAGCTCCTCCTTGAGCTTGGTTGCGTCACCTGCTCGGTAACATAGGCACCTGCAAACTGGTTTTGGAAGTATCTGGTGAGCCACGGGGACTCAGCAATCTCGCACCCACGAGATCAAGACTATTTAAGCTTATGGGTAAGGTAAAGGCATGAGGTGGAGCTGCAGCAAGCGACTAGCATATATGGTGGCTAACATACGCAAATGAGAGCGAGAAGAGAAGGCAAAGCACGGTCGATAAAAGTATGATCAAGAAGTGATCCTATAGCAACCTACGTCAAGCATAACTCCAACACCGTGTTCACTTCCCGGACTCCGCCGGAAAGAGACCATCACGGTTACACACGCGGTTGATGTATTTTAATTAAGGTCAACTTCAGGTTTTCTACAACCGGACATTAACAAATTCCCATCTGCCACATAACCGCGGGCACGGCTTTGAAAGTTTATACCTGCGGGGTGTCCCAACAGCCCATGATAAGCTCTCGCGATCATCGAAGGAATAGACCTTCACCCAAGACACTCCGATCGGACTCGGTATCCGGTACATCAAGACATTTCGACAATGGTAAAACAAGACCAGCAAAGCCGCCCGATCTTGCCGACAAATCCCGATAGGAGTCGCACGTACCTCGTTCTCGGGGCACACGGATGGGTCAGCCTACGAGTAAAACCAGCCCTCGAGTTGCCCGAGGTGGCCCATGATCTGCCTGTTTGGACCAACACTCGAAGGAGCACTGGCCCGGGGGGGGCTAAAATAAAGATGACCCTTGGGCTCCGGAAACCCAAGGGAAAAAGGGGTAGGTGAGGCAAATGGTAAAAGTCAATGTTGGGCCTTGCTGGACAAGTTTTATTCAAAGCGAACTGTCAGGGGGGTCCCATAAATCACCCGACCGCGTAAGGGACGCAAAATCCGGGAACATAACACCGGTATGACGGAAACTAGGGCGGCAAGAGTGGAACAAAACACCAGGCATAAGGCCGAGCCTTCCACCCTTTACCAAATATATAGATGCATTAATAATATAAGAGATATTGTGATATCCCAACAAGTAACCATGTTCCCAACAAGGAACAACATCTCCATGTTCCAATGAGGAACAAACTTCAACTTCACCTGCAACTAACAACGCTATAAGAGGGGCTGAGCAAAGCGGTAACATAGCCAAACAACGGTTTGCTAGGAAAGGTGTCAAAGGTTAGAGGTTCAAGGCATGGCAATTTGGGAGGCTGACAAGCAAATGGTAGGCATCGTAGCATTGGCATAGCAAAAGAGCGAGCAAACTAGCATAGCAAAGATAGAAGTGATTTCGAGGGTATGATCATCTTGCCTGAAATCCCGCAAGGAAGAAGAACGATTCCATGAAGAAGACAAACGGACGAAGTCGAACGGATCCTCACAACTCCGGAACGGAACCGAGGCTAACGAAAGAAACAACCGGAAAGAAACAAACAACATAGTAAACAACCATCACATAAAACATAGCATGATGCACAAGCAAGTATGATGCATGTCCGGTTTAATGAGGCATGGCATGGCAAAGTGCACAAACAATACTACAAGTTAAGTGGAGCTCAATATGCAACGGAGTTGCATATTGACGGAACACCACATCAATTATTTAGTTCTCTCTCTTGTTATGAACAAGGAATGATCCCGCAACCGGTTCCCACGGATTAGTGGCAAGGAAACGCGTGACACCCGGACACGGTTCAACATGAGCATTCGCTCACGGGCGGTCATCTCGGTTATACCTTCAAGCGTGCATCTCGGGCGAACGCGATCGTAGAGGAAGTAGAGGAAGTAGTCGCCCTATCGCTCATCGGGCGGCGGTAGGGGTACTCGTGATCTTGGCAGCGGTAGTTGTACATGTTCGTCGTGGTACTTGCGGTCTCGCGACGGTAGTTGTACACTTGACGTCTTCGGCGACGGTAGTGGTACACGGTGAGATGTCCGGGTCGCCGGTAGAGGAAGTAGTGGTACACCACCGAGATGTACTTGAGGGGACATGATTGTCGTGGTACTTGACATTATCCGGACGGTCTTCGTCTCATCATTATGAGGTCGACATAAAAACATCATCGGACTTGGACAAATCCAGAGGCGCAGTGCAGTGGTGGTCGCCCATGGAGGGCGCTTAGTTGCCGGAGAAGGACCACGCCACGGGCGCATTAAGGAAGGCACCAAGAAGAGCAGCCGCAGCAGGGGCAGCGCCGCCGCAGTACGGGAGGAGGAAGGCGGCTCCAATGAAGACGATTGGAGGCGGTGAGCGCGGAGATGCCGACGGGAGGCGGGTCGCGCGGCCGAGGTGGCTCATTCTTGACTCGCCGCGGATCCGCCGAAACGGTTGAACGGCGGCGTCAAAGGCGAGGCGATAGAGGCGAAGGCATTGCACTTTGGAGGCGAAGATGAAGACGCGTCGACGGCCTGGCGCGGAGGCGCCATGGGTCGAGCGCGGCCTGGTCGAGGAGGGCACGGCGGCGGAGCTAGACCCAGGCGAAATCTTGACGGACGAGGAGGCGGGAAAAGGAGCTTGAGCAACCACCGGTGCCGAGGAGTAGCGAGGCAGAGGAGCGGCTAGGCGGAGCTTACTTGAAAACAGCAAGGGGAACGAGACAAGGGGTCGAGCGAGAGATGATGGGGATCAATTAGAGCGACGGCACTCCGGAGAACGAGGAGGAGCTGGGATCGGGATCGGTCGGGCCTAGGGTTAGGATAGGTTAGGTGGGCCGGCTGGTTAGGTGCGGTGTTAGCCACTTGGGAGGCCGAGGCCTGGGGGGGTGGTTATGCTGGCTGCATTTTTTCTTTTAAATTGAAAATGAAAACCAAAGCTCAGGGAAAAGAAGAGGAGTTAGAGGATAAAGAAAATATTCTCCAACTCTTGAGAATTATCCACTATTTTAATAAATTGCATTGACATTTTGAAGGTAGAAATAAGACAAGTTTGAAATATTTTCAAACTTGGGTGCATTTTTGAACCCGTACCAAAACAACTTCAAATAAGGATATCTTTGGCAAACTAGAGGTTTAGGGCAAGGAGCAAGATTAACATTAGAGGATGAACATTAATGGAGAAGGGAGAAATGGCACTTGCATAAAGGAGTAAAAGAAGAGGAAGGAGAAGATGATGGTGCATGGCAAAAGATGAGGTGAGATAAGAAGAAGAGGGTTCAAAAGAAACACGCAATAAAACTTAAATATGCAAGCCAAGGCATGATGATCATGATGCAAATGCAACAAAAGACATGATGCAATGCACGAGATGCAATGAGATGATGCATGACATGAGCAAAAGCAAAACGAAGACAAAACCCAACCACGAAGGAAATAATCATATCGCATCTCCTAAAAGGCAAGAGTTGGAGTTACAATATGGAAAGTTATATCCGGGCGCACCACCAATGAGAGGATTAGATCTAGAATGGCACCGGAGGAAAACGGAGAAAGAGAAGAGGTAAAACTAAGTTGCTTCTTTGCGAAGAGGTGAACCTTGAGAGGTTGAGCAAAATATGAAAGAAAACAACGAAGATGAACAAAATTGAAAGACTCTAGAAAAGAGGAACATATTACGAGAATTTGAAGGTTGCACAGACTCAATCAAGAGTTTCACGATCGAAACTTATGAGAAGACCTCGGTTAATGAGATAGCTCAGGGACAAGCATAGAATTTGGTCTCCTAGAGGAGAAGAAAACTTGATGAGATGAAAGACATTGAAGGATTACAACACTCAAAAATGGATAAGCAAGAAAAGAACACGATCCTCACAAAACGAGGTGAAAGAGATATTGCACAACATGAATTAAAAAATAGAAGTTAGAATGAGATAACAACGGAGAAGAAAATGACAACTTCTAATTGAATTTGGAAGGCATCCTTGCAAGAAGGTTAGAATAGAGTTGAAGACCAATAACTTAGAGTTTATAGTGGGCTTGAGCATCTCAACATTATGAGGTGACAAACTAACGGAAATAATTGCTTGTTTGAGATTAACGAAGAGATGAAAGCTTGTTCCATATGAAAAGAGACAACTTGGGTCATTAATGAGCACCAAAATAGCAACATTTCTCGTGAAGGCTTTAGGTGAAATCATACCAAGATAACTTGAAGAGATTGACGGAAAAGATCCTTGAACAAAGAGAAAAATGGATTTAAATATGATGAACAACAAAATGAATCATGAAACTTGAAGAGAAGAGTGACATAACACCATCTCAAAAGATAAGGTAGGAGAATTGCACTTTGGAATGCAAGATGAAGAATGTTTGAGCTTCACAACAAAACAAATGAGCATGTTTATTTGAAGTATGGCTTGACGGATCTTCTTCGAGAGAAATCTTGAAGAAAAATTGAAGTGGGAATCCTTGGGAAAAACCATGAAGACACTCCATGAAAATGAAACAAACACCGGTGATAGAAAACTTAGAAGTTGAAACATCCTTGCAATGAATGGATCTCCGTGAAATGAGCTTGGGAAAAGAGAAGATGAAGAATGAAACACGGTTGGATCATGAACAATGACATGAAAAGAAAATCAATGATCAAAAATTAGTATTATGTTATAGCAATATGAGAACACCGTTTAGGAAAGGTATGACATTCAACATTTGACTTGAAGCAACTCGAGAACCACAACTCAAAACAAAAACAAAAAAACTTGAGAATAAGCTTCAACAAACATATGATAAGATTTCGGAAGTTTTACACATGGGGCCTGATATCAATCGTAAGCACCAGAAATCTACAAGGCGTGCACATGAGGATTGAAAAGTGATCCAGTCGGGGTAGCCAAGGACTCGTTAAGAATTAGACAAATGAAAACGAAGGTGCTTGAGACAAACTAGATACATGAGAACAATTTCAGATCAAGAACTGATTAGAGGATATTCATTGATGCACCGCAAGATAGAAATGAAATCCGATACATGAGAATGAATAAACCGAGATGATGGGCTCCGGATGACAAACCGAAATCCCTACATCTTGAATATCTCCCGATGGTGAAAAGATTCTCAAATCGTAAACAATTATGAGAGGATGGCAACAAGCTAGCACCATCAATATTCAAAGAACGGACACTTTAAAACACCATGATGAAGAACGTTTGACCAAGTGAATAAGCAAACCACTAGCGTGAACCCATGTTTATTTTAGAAATCCTTCTTCGGAAAGATTCAAATGATGAGAATGATGAAACTCCCGAAAACGCAATCACAATATATCTCAAAGAATTATTGAGATCCTTCACCACAAGAATCAAAACCTTGAAAAGCATCTTGAACGTTATACAAGATCAGGCAATCTCCGTACTGAGCCAACTATTATCTCACCAACAACCGAGAATGAATAAAAGATTTGAAAGATCTATGGTATTCAGGCGTAAACAATTAGCGAAAACAACACCTCGGAGCTCAACTCCCGGAGGCACACCGAAGAATGCCACAACCCCTAAATGTCGAGAGGCAACCAAGACAATCATTCTCACGCAAACTTGGAAAAATTTAGGATAGCCAAAATAGAAGAGTCGTAAGATCCTCGAAAAGACTCGTAGGCCCACTCAAAAGAACACCGTGAAATGATTTAAAGAGATATTGCAATCGTTGAATTAAAAGTTGAATGAGATAACAACCTCGAAAGAGCTTGAATGAATGAAGAGTCAACACTCTTCGAGATATCTTGAGCACTCCGAATAACAAATAGCACCGTAGAATGATAATGAGGTGCACCGGTATGAGAAGACATTGAAATGAGGAAAAGGTATGATCAACAAAACTTGACTTGAATCCACCGAGAAGAGAAGAATGAAACTTGAAGAACATCTTCTTGAGAACCACGGTAAGAACATTGATATAAAAGAGTGAAAAGACTTCACATGAATAAATGGATACTTGATTAAAAATCTTTCCTTGAAGAAAAAGGTGGGAGGGTGGGAAAACAAAGACAACTTGGAGACGGATGAAACAAACACCGCGATCTTAGATTTGATCGCGAATGGGAAAATGATGGGCTCCACTTGAAGGTCACACCGGTTGGAAAGGAGTCGACATGACAAAATCAATGATCAAAAGGATTAGTATTCGTGATAGCAATATGAGAACACCGCTTAGGAAAGGTATGGATTCAACATTTGACTTCAAGCAACTCTAATCTCAAAACAAAACAAAAGATCGGCTTGCGAATAAGCCGAACAAACATATGATAGAGATTTCGTCCAAGTTTTTGTGGTGGGCCTACACGGCTCAATCAGCATCATGTACAAGGCAAAGGCACATGACATAAGTGTCCCCGAGGTAGCCAAGGACTCTTTAAGACACACAGACCATTTAAACCAACCGTGAATAGGCGGACCACTAGAGATTTCATATCATACATCCGCCGGAAAGATATCCTAAGAGCTACTTGAATTCCCACCTATGAAACTCCCGAAATTTTCATGCAATATAAGCAATATATCTCACCCAAACTAACAATCCCTACATCCAAATTGATCCATCCTTCAATCAAGGTCCGACTAACGGAACCAAAATAAAGATCGGGTTAAGAACCACAACAATGCGACAAAAGGATTTCGATCGACCCTCAGTATTCCGAATCGGATAAAATTATGACTCCACTCTCAACTCCCCGATCAACTAAATGTCGAGAACAACACAAATGGCAAGATCTTCATCGAGAAGAGAAGAGTCAAAACTCCGCAGATACCTCACCGTAAGGTCAAGGTTAAAAAGAATTCCTAAACTCTCCGATATATATATAATCCTAAATGACTCAAAACATTTTTCTAGACACAACTCGCCACTAAAAACGATCAAGCAAAGGCTGGTTTTCGACACCAACTTGGAATGTATATCTCCCACGGTCGAGCCGACTTAGAGGCATAACCGCATTGAAAGCAATGTCGCAAGTGAGGTAATCTTCACACAACCCATTTAATACATAAGGAAAGAGATACATAGTTGGCTTACAATCGCCACTTCACACAATTACATGAATAAAAGCATTACATCATCCAGATACAATCAAGGTCCCATGAACCAAAATAAAGGAAGAACCACAAATGCGGACAGATCGACCCTAACCGCTCCACTATCGATCAACTAGAACGGAACAACACAAATGGCAAGATCTTCATCGAAGCCCTCCTTGAGCTTGGTTGCGCCACCGCCGGTAACATAGGCACCGCAAACTGGTTTTGAAGTATCCGTGAGCCACGGGACTCAAAGAATCTCGCACTCCACGAGATCAAGATTATTTAAGCTTATGGGTAAGGTAAAGGCATGAGGTGGATCAGCAGTTTACTAGCATATATGGTGGCTAACATACGCAAATGAGAGCGAGAAGAGAAGGCAAAGCACGGTCGATAAAAGTATGATCAAGAAGTGATCCTATAGCAACTCAAGGCAACATAGCATGATGCACAAGCAAGTATGATGCATGTCCGGTTTAATGAGGCATGGCATGGCAAAGTGCACAAACAATACTACAAGTTAAGTGGAGCTCAATATGCAACGGAGTTGCATATTGACGGAACACCACATCAATTATTTAGTTCTCTCTCGGTTATGAACAAGACAAGATTAAATGTTGGTTAACATGGCAAGAGGTGAAGCATAGTTTAACTAACTATTCCATCTAAACAATTTAAATGGGGCCGGATATAAAAACAACAAATCCGGTAAATCCCCATATGCATTTAGCAATTTAATGCAACAACAATTTTAAACATTTTAATTGTTGTTATCATGATGCGGATGACATATGCAAGTTTTATGCAATTTATGAAAATGTTGACAAGAGCATGTTAATGAGCATTTGTCATCGTGGCGGGAATGAAAGGGGTGCCACGGCAACGATAACGAAAATGGTGCCACGGCAACGATAACGAAAATGGTGCCACGGCGGCGAAATCCGAAATGATGCCACGGCCGACAACTCCTCGAGATGTCGGTGCAAAAGAAAGTGTGGGTGAGCGTGCGAACATGCGAAAGATGGTGGAATGATCCCGGCAACCGGGTTCCCACGGATTAGTGGCAAGGAAACGCGTGACAATTCGGACACGGTTCGAACATGAGCATTCGTTCACGGGCGGTCATCTCGGGGTTATACCTTCGAAGCGTGCATCTCGGGCGGAACGCGTATCGTAGAGGAAGTAGAGGAAGTAGTCGTCCTATCGTTCATCGGCGATGGTAGGGGTACTCGTGATCTTGGCGGCGGTAGTTGTACATGTTCGTCGTGGTACTTGCGGTCTCGGCGACGGTAGTTGTACACTTGACGGTCTTCGGCGACGGTAGTGGTACACGGTCGTAGATGTCCGGGGTCGTCGGTAGAGGAAGTAGTGGTACACGACCGTAGATGTACTTGAGGGGACATGATTGTCGTGGTACTTGACATTATCCGGGACGGTCTTCGTGTATCCGTGCGTAGTCGTACAAAAACATCATCGGACTTGGACAAATCCAGAGGCGTGCACAGGCAGTGGTGGTCGTCCATGGAGGGCGCTAGTTGCCGGAGAAGGACCACGCCACGGGCGCAGTGAGGAAGGCAGCGCAGAAGAGCAGCAGCAGCAGCAGCAGCGTCGCCGCAGCACGGGAGGAGGAAGGCCATGGCGAGGCAGACGCCGACGGGAGGCGGAGCGCGGAGATGCTTGACGGGAGGCGGGTCGCGCCGAGGTGGCGACGGACTCGCCGGCGGATCCGCCGAACGGTTGAACGCAGCGGCGTGGCGCGACAGAGGCGAAGGCGGCGCGGCCAGGAGGCGAAGGCCGGGCGACGCGGCAATTGGCCGGCGGCGCGGGAGGCGCCGCGGTCGGCGCGGCTGGTCGAGGAGGGACGGCGGCGCTGGCTGAGCTAGGCGCCCGGGCGACGGCGGCTGACGGACGAGGAGGCGGGCGAAGGAGCTTGGCGGCGGGGCCGGTGCCGAGGAGTAGCGAGGCAGGAGGAGCGGGCCGGGCGGAGCTTGCTCCTCTCTGGCAGCGCGAGGGGAACGAGACGAGGGGGTCAAGCGAGAGATGGTGGGGATCGGGCGAAGGGGCGACGGCGCTGCACGGGGGAGAACGAGGAGGAGCTGGGATCGGGATCGGTCGGGGCCTAGGGTTAGGATAGGTTAGGTGGGCCGGCTGGTTAGGTGCGGTGCTAGCTGGGCCGGCCTGGGAGGCCGAGGCCCAGGGAGGGTGGCTGCGCTGGCTGCATTTCCTTTTTCTTTAAAACAGAAATGAAAACAGAAAAGCTCAGGGAAAAAGAAGAGGAGTTAGAGGATAAAGAAAATATTCTCCAACTCCTGGAATTATCCACTATTTTAATAAATTGCATTGGACATTTTTAAAGGTAGAAAAATAAGACAAGTTTGAAATATTTTCAAACTTGTGTCATTTTTGAACCTGACCAAAACAACTTCAAATAAGGATATCTTTGGCAGAGAGGTTTAGGGCAAGGAGCAAGATTAACAGGGAGAGGATGAACATTAATGGAGAAGGGAGAAATGGCACTTGCATAAAGGAGTAAAAGAAGAGGAAGGAGAAGGTGATGGTGCATGGCAAAAGATGAGGTGGAGATAAGAAGAAGAGGGGTTCACACAAAAACACGCAATAAAACTTAAATATGCAAGCCAAGGCATGATGATCATGATGCAAATGCAACAAAAAGACATGATGCAATGCACGAGATGCAATGAGATGAAAATGCATGACATGAGCAAAAGCAAAACGAAGACAAAACCCAACCACGAAGGAAATAATCATATCGCATCTCCGGAAAAGGCAAGAGTTGGAGTTACGAATATGGAAAGTTATATCCGGGGCATTACACCGGTGAAGGAGCGCCGACGCCGTAGACCGCCGACCGATGAAGATGCGCCGCTTACCTGCTGGTCGGTGCCGATGCGCGTCGGTGGGAAAGCTCGAACGGAGGGAGAATGGTGGCGGGAGTTGGGGCGGTGAGGGAGGGGGCTAAATAGGGGTGGACTCGATGGGAGGTGAGCCGAAATCGTCCCACCGATTTTTCGGTGATGCGGGTGAGCTCGCGCCATCTCCCTGCTCACACAAGGGAAGAAGCGCGTCGCCCTCCCCTGCCTCGTCCGAGCCAGGCTCGCAAGGCACTGCCGATTCGAGCGTTTCCCCTGGGCCTAGCCTGGATGTGATTTAAGTTCTGTGTGATGCGGGCCGCACAGTGAACGCATGCTACCAAACGGGCTCAATCTTTCCCGCACGGACCAAGCTGGGCCAAACGTAGGCAACCAAACACGCCCTAGCTGGCCCAGCCCAGGAGGGATGTCCCCAACAATGCTAAATTCCAACGCCCCTCCCCCAAGGGTGCCACCCTGATTTCTTGGTGGGCTTACACGTAATCCGCAAGTTAATTATGTAACAAACCATCTGTGAACCATCGTTGGGATCCCCCCTCCCCTCCCCTCCCTCCTGATAAATTGTGCAACTCATATGAAATACAAAGTACATAGTCAACGGAGACATGGCCTCCCCCTAAACGAGCATCACCGGAAAGTCTAAAATAAATCTAAGAAAATATGAGCACCAATGTCAAGTCTAGAACTTGATCCCCGGTGGCAGTAGCTCAGGGTGAACCAAATATTAGAGGGGGTGGGGGTAATAGAGGTAATCCTTAGATGGGCTAATCAGTTTGGGGGTAATAGAGGTAAAGATGGTCAAATTGTGTTTTTTCCATTTTAAAGTCGGTATATTTGGCGCATCCTTAGATGGGATATTCCTTATCATTTGTACAATCATTGGGGTGAGGTGTTAAAGAGAGTTGTACCCCTTTCACTCCTAATATTTCGCAATCGTCTGGAATTTGAGAAAAATACACTTGGTTTTGCTAGTCCTTGGACTTTCCACATGGTTTCGATTCCGAGCTTTATCCTCCGGTGGATATATGTACGTGCTTGGATTCGGGATTGAGAGGTGGAGGATCAATTGTTCGGCCGATGCTAGAGTGTGGGGGCAAGGATACCACGGTGAACGTTGCAAATTGGAATGAGAGGATATAATGCTAGACCCAAAGACAAGGCATGGGCGGCCTACTAAAAGACCATGATACATGTGGAAGGAGAGGGGTCAATCACTGGGGATTAAATGAGGTGGTGTCTCCTATTGTGGTGTGTGTGTGTGGTGGTGGGGGGGTATCATGGGATATCAACCATCACATGAAACCATGATGCCATGCCATAATAATTAGTTTTATATTTTTCATAAAAGACTGAAAGAATTATGAACGATCATAAGACATACGTCTACCTCTAGAAATTTCAGATCCAAATTCAAAATATACATGGGGAAGAAAAAAGAAAAAGCCATAGGTTAATAGGATCGGATTTGATTTTTTCTTCTTTATCGGAAAAACTTCCAATCTATTCATCAATTGTCACAAAGAACAAAGAACACCAAAAGTAACAAATTACATCCAGGTGTGTAGACTACCTAGTGACGAGGCGAAGGCGCACCGCTGTCATCCTCCCTCCCTCATCGAAGTCGAGCAAACTTGTTGTAGTAGACAATCGAAAAGTCGCCGAGCTAAGGTCCAAGGACCAAGACATCAGAACAGCAACCGTCGCGGATGAAGAGAACCGTAGATTAGAAGGTTTCAACCTGCAGACAAACAAACACACTGACAAAGATTGGATCCATGCAGACCCAACAAACATCAACAGAATCCCGCATGGTCCGCCGGAGACACACCTCCATACGCCCTCCAACAATGCTAGGCACGCCGTCGGGACGGGGCCTACAAACATCCAAAAACGAAGTAGCCTTCCTGTTGGCAAGGGCCGGGGTTCATCATGCCTTCATGGCCCTAAGGCCGTAGGGAGCAAGGCAGATGGGGAGCAGAAAACCCTAAATCGCCTAGGCACCGGAGGGTTGCGAGACGAACACGTATGGACTATTCATGTTAAATTTCTGTTTTTGTTTCTTCATGTGTATTTTGAATTTGGATTTGAATTTTTTTAAGGATTGTACACAGAACACACGTGTCTTGTGAACAATCACAATTGTTTGAAACATTAAATTTTTAAATTTTGAAACATGATATCATGTGACATGCCTCATACAGGTAGGGGTAAGAAACAACAACATGGAGCCAGGGGTTGAGCATTTGATATGCCGCAAACCCCACTTGGGCCATTCTTTGTAGAGTTTACATATTTGTTTATACATGTATAAAAAATGTTCACCCGGTGTCATAAAAAGGTGTTTGTCTAGTACAACAAATGTGAAATATTGTCTTGGTCGACTAAAACTATTTGAAGATTAAGTATTAAGGGCATGTGATACATGTGGTAACTAATCCATACTATTTAAAAACTATTTGAAAATTAAGTATTAAGGGCATCTTCAACGGCGTGCCATAAAATGGACACAGTTCGTTGACGGACACGCCCGAACGCATCCGCTGACACGTATACAGGTCGGTTATCCAATTCTACTCCTCAAATATTCGCTTCTATTAACTTAAAAAAATGCCCGTCAAATAAAGCCGATTTCCGTCAAATAGAAGCTGCTTTTTGCCAAATACAACTGTTTTCCGCCAAAAAGCACAACGGCCATGCGAACGTCCGGACTCTGCAAACCTCCCACAACTTTACATCCGGTTTGTGTAAATTTGTGTTTGTTCTCGGAGCTATGAATTTTTTGTAGGGATCTCAGATCAACGCCAACCGTCGATCCAAACGAACGACACTTTTGTCCGCTTTTCGTCCGTTTGGGTCGGCTGCCCGCTCGGCGTCCGCCCCGTTTGAGATTTGGGTCGGCTGCCCGATCGGCGTCCGCACCGTTTGAGATTTGGGTCGGTAGTGCACCCAACGCGTCAACCCATTTCATGTTCGCACGCAATTTTTGAAAAAAGGCCCGCGTCCATAGTTCATGCCAGAGGCCATGCCGTCACCCAAAAGTTCATGTCAGCACCATGACAGTGTTGGCATACAATGCCAGCTTCAGAAGGTGGAATAGCACACAATGTAGGGAACCGTTGCATGGAAAACAAAAAAAAATTACGCACACGCAATGATCTATCCATGTAGATGGATACCAACGAGGGTGAGAGTGTGTCTACGTACCCTCGTATGTCGTAAACGGAAGCGTTTATTCAACACGGTTGATGTATTCGTACACCTTCGCGATCCGCCCGATCAAGTGCCGAATACACGACACCTCCGTGTTCTGCACACGTTCAGCTCGGTGTCGTCCTCGCCATCTTGATCCAGCAAATGGGGTGAGGTAGTAGATGAGTTCCGTCAACATAATGACATGCTGACGGTGGTGGTGAAGTATGTCGGATTTAGGGTTCCGACAACACCCTTAAGTTCGAACACTGGGGTGCGCACGAAGATTTCCCCCTACCAAATCTCGCCCTCAACCTCGCCGTGATCTCTAAGCTTAGCTCGATGAACTCATAACACAAGAGACACAAGATTTATACTGGTTCAGGCCACCATTGTGGTGTAATACCCTACTCCAGTATCTTGGTGGTGGATTGCCTCTTGGGCTGATGACGAACAGTACAAGGGAAGAACAACCTCCTGAGGAGAGGTGTTCCTGTGCTTGGTGAACTTGTGTGGATGAGGATGGTCTGAATGATCCCCCTCTACTGTGGTGGCTAGTCCTATTTATAGAGGCCCTGGTTCTCTCCCCAAATATTGAGCGGGAAGGGATCCAACAACAGCCAATTTGAAAGGGGACAACTAGTACAAGCTCTCCTGACTAAAGGTGGTCTTTGCCCGTCAAAGGCGCAGGTGGTGACGCCGTCTTGGGCTCCACCATGACCTCCGTCCTGCCATCCTACTGGTCTTGGTCTTGTTGCACCGATATGGAAACCTTTGCCTGATGCCTCAGTACTCCGCGCCTGCGCTTGCCCCCTTAGCACCAAAGGGGAAACAAGGACACTGCACGCGCTGGCGCCCGCCTGGCCTTGGTCGTCATGGCTTGCATCACGGGAACCTCACGAGGTACCCCTAGCCTTGATCTCTCCGCCCCCTCGCGAGCCTACCTAGTGAGGCCGCTCCTGAGGAGGCCTTGTGTCGTTCGCCTCGCGAGGCTTGGCCCCTCGCGAGGGTCTTGAGTGTTGGTTGACGAAGACGGGCCGTACTGGGCCGCTAGTGGAGCCACGCCATGGGCCGCAAGCAGGCAAGTCTGGGGACCCCCGTTCCAAGAACACCGACAGTAGCCCCCGGGCCCAAGGCGCACTCAGACTTGGCTTAGCGGTGAAGCCAAGGGGCAAGTGCGGAGCGCCGCGGGCCCCAACAGCCTGCGGCCTTGGTCGACACATGGCGACTTATTGGACGCGGGCGTCTCCGCTTCCTCACGCTGCCTCCGCAACTGCCCGTCTGACAAAAAGGCTAGCGCGGGCAATGCTTGCCTTCATTGCTTTCCTTCATCTTGCTCCAGATCCCCTTTCTTGCTCCTTGCTTCCGAAATCTCCAGATCCGCTTCGATCCTTTCTCTTTCAACGACTGATGGCGCCCCGCAAGGCCAAGGCTGATGCGCCACCAGCTTGGTATGAGCCGGCCCTAGACGCGCCCACTGTCCCGAAGAAGAATCTCGCCGCCACAAGCCTGCTGACGGCGGGGGAGAGCAATGAAAAGGGGAAGACCGAACTCTAGGCTGGATCCGCCGTGCCGGAGTCTCAGGGGAGCCCTTTCTGTCCCTTCTTCACGAGCGCCGTCATTGCAGGCCTGGTTCCCCCCTTCTCCGACTTCTTCTACACTGTCCTCCGCCATTACAGGTTGCAGGCCCTTCATCTCCATCCCAACTCCATTCTTCTCTTGTCGATTTTTGCCTACTAATGCGAGGCGTAGGTCGGGGTGATGCGCCTGTGGCTCTGCTGCGCCACTTCTTCTTCGTCCGAACCAATGGCGACCACACCTTGGGGTGCGCCAATTTCATCGCATACAACAAGGCCAACGCAATTTCGAAGGCCGGGAAGAGGGTCGACGACTTCCGGAGCAAGTGGGTCATGATGGACGCCAAGTGCGTCCACCCACGCTTGGTGCTGCCGACGGAGAAGCCCCAGTCCGACGAAGGGTGGTTGCGCGCGAAGCTCACCGACAGCCGGGCGATGCTGGTGCTAGAGAGGATGAACGCCGACCTGAAGCCGGGCAACGCGAAGGCGGCGAAGCTGACGGGGGCCGTGCTCCTGAGGGAGTTCTTGATGCAGCGGGTGGCTCCGCTTCAGGCGCACTCGCGCCCCTTATGGATGCTTGGGGGCACAGATGACAGGATTCTCCTGAGCCCAGAAGCCTTGCCCGACAAAGACCTGGCTACGACGCTCTGGCTCGTGGTCGGGGATGACCAAGAATACCCGCCTGGCACCTTCACCCTTTTGTTCCTTCGCAAGGACGAGGCGCAGATCGTGGCCTCCATGCCTACCTTTGATGGGCGCGACTTGGTGCCGCCAGCGCCTCCCGCAGTCCCGGAGACGATGGCACCGGTGAACGTGTCGTCAGGTGACTCCCGCAAGGGAGGAGAAGAGGAGGAAGACGAGGAGCACGATTCGGAGGCGACTCCTGAGGGGACGGGGGAGACCTCCCCCTTGTGCAAGGCTGACCTCCTCCGCACGATGCTGGATGATGATGATGATGACAATGCCCCCTGGGGCCGAAAGAGCCACCCGCGGCAGGAGGTCCCTCGCGAGCCAAGCCCAGCCTCCTGAGGGGGCCTTCGGCCAAGGTTCCGAGGAAGAGCAGGTCGTCGCTGATCCCTCTGGGCAGAGTTGCTACCCTGACGCTGCCTGGAGTCGCCTCCAGCCCATCAGCCACTCCTTCTTCTTCTCCTGGTGCTGGCGCGCCCACGCCCCAGGCTGTGAGTCTCTATGGCTTCAAGCTTACCAAACGGAAAGTGGACTATGCCGCCTTGGACCAGTAAGTGTCCGCTATTGGGGAACGTAGTAATTTCAAAAAAATTCCTACGCACACGCAAGATCGTGGTGATGCATAGCAATGAGAGGGGAGAGTGTTGTCCACGTACCCTCGTAGACCGAAAGCGGAAGCGTTAGAACAACGCGGTTGATGTAGTCGTACGTCTTCACGATCTGACCGATCCAAGTACCGAACGTACAACACCTCCGAGTTCATCACACATTCACCTCGATGACGATCCTCGGACTCCGATCCGGCAGGGTGTCGGGGATGAGTTCCGTCAGCACGATGGCGTGGTGATGGTGATGATGTTCTACCGACGCAGGGCTTCGCCTAAGCACTGCTATGATATGACCGAGGTGGAATATGGTGGAGGGGGGCACCGCACACAGCTAAGGAACAATCACGAAGATCAACTTGTGTGTCTATGGGGTGCCCCCTCCTCCGTATATAAAGGGGGGAGGAGGAGGGGGCCGGCCAAGGGGAGAGGCGCGCCCTAGGGGGGGGGGCAATCCTACTCCAAGTAGGTTTGGCCCCCCTTTCTTATTAGGAGTAGGAGAGGGAAGGAAGAGAGGGGAGGGAAGAAGGGAAGGGGGGCCGGCCCCCTCCCAATTCGGATTGGGCTTGGGGGCGCCCCCTCCTTTGCTCCTTCTCCCTCCTTTCCACTAAGGCCCAATATGGCCCATATACCTACCGGGGGGTTCCGGTAACCTCCCGGAGCTCCGGTATAGTCTCAATCTCACCCGGAACCTTTTTGGTGTCCAAATATAGTCGTCCAATATATTGATCTTTATGCTCGACCATTTTGAGACTTCTCGTCATGTCCGTGATCACATCTGGGACTCCGAACAACCTTCGGTACATCAAAAACTATAAACTCATATTATAACTGTCATCGTATTAAGCGTGCGGACCCTACGGGTTCGAGAACTATGTAGACATGACCTATAACTGTTTCTGGTCAATAACCAATAGCGGAACCTAGATGTTCATATTCGCTCCTACATATTCCACGAAGATCTTTATCGGTCAAACCGCATAACAACATACTTTGTTCCCTTTGTCATCGGTATGTTACTTGCCCGAGATTCGATCGTCGGTATCTCAATACCTAGTTCAATCTTGTTACCGGCAAGTCTCTTTACTCGTTACGTAATGCATCATTCCGTAACTAACTCATTAGCTACATTGCTTGCAAGGCTTATAGTGATGTGCATTACCGAGATGGCCCGGAGATACCTCTCCGACAATCGGAGTGACAAATCCTAATCTCGAAATACGTCGACTCAACAAGTACCTTTGGAGACACCAGAGAGCACCTTTATAATCACCCGATTCACGTTGTGACGTTTGGTAGCACACAAAGTGTTCCTCCGAAAGCAGGAGTTACATAATCTCATAGTCATAGGAACATGTATAAGTCATGAAGAAAGCAATAGCAACATACTAAACGATCAAGTGCTAAGCTAACTGAATGGGTCAAGTCAATCACATCATTCTCCTAATGATGTGATCCCATTAATCAAATGACAACTCATGTCTATGGTTAGGAAACTTAACCATCTTTGATTTACGAGCTAGTCAAGTAGAGGCATACTAGTGACACTATGTTTGTCTATGTATTCACACATGTATCATGTTTCTGGGTAATACAATTCTAGCATGAATAATAAACATTGATCATGATAGGAGGAAATAAATAATAACTTTATTATTGCCTCTAGGGCATATTTCCTTCAGTCTCCCACTTGCACTAGAGTCAATAATCTAGATTACACAGTAATGATTCTAACACCCATGGAGTCTTGGTGCTGATCATGTTTTGCTCGTGGAAGAGGCTTAGTCAACGGGTCTGCAACATTCAGATCCGTATGTATCTTGCAAATCTCTATGTCTCCCACGGACTTGGTCCGGATGGAATTGAAGCGTCTCTTGATGTGCTTGGTCCTCTTGTGAAATCTGGATTCCTTTGCCAAGGCAATTGCACCAATATTGTCACGAAGATCTTCATTGGTCCCGATGCACTAGGTATGACACCTAGATCGGAAATGAACTCCTTCATCCGACTCCTTCATTTGCTGCTTCGAAGCAGCTATGTACTCCGCTTCAGTATGTAGATCCCGCCACTGACGCTTTGTTTAGAACTGCACCAACCGACAGCTCCACCATTTAATATAAACACGTATCCGGTTTGCGATTTAGAATCGTCCGGATCGGTGTCAAAGCTTACATCGGCGTAACCATTTACGACTAGCTCTTTGTCACCTCCATAAGCGAGAAACATATCCTTAGTCCTTTTCGGGTATTTGAGGATGTTCTTGACCGCTGTCCAATGATCCACTCTGGATTACTTTGGTACCTCCTGCTAAACTAACAGAAGACACACATCAGTGCGGTACATAGCATTGCATACATGATAGAGCCTATGGCTGAAGCATAGGAACTCCTTTCATTTTCTCTATCTTCTGCGGTGGTGGGGCATTGAGTCGACTCAACTTCACACCTTATGTCTGAGCAAGAATCCTTTCTTTGCCTAATCCATTTGAACTTTTTCAAAACTTTATCAAGGCACGTGCTTTGTGAAAGTCCAATCAAGCGTCTTGATCTATCTCTATAGATCTTGATGCCCAATATGTAAGCAGCTTCACCGAGGTCTTTCATTGAAAAACTTTTATTCAAGTATCCCTTTATGCTATCCAGAAATTCTATATCATTTCCAATTAACAATATGTCATCTACATATAATATCGTAAATGCTCTGAGCTCCCACTCACTTTCTTGTAAATCAAAGCTTCTCCAAAAGTCTCAGATAAAACCATATGCTTTGATCACACTATCAAAGCTTATTCCAACTCCGAGATGCCTGCACCAGTCCATAGATGGATCGCTGGAGCTTGCACACTTTGTTAGCACCTTTTGGATCGACAAAACCTTCCGGCTGCATCATATACAACTCTTCTTCCAGAAATCCATTCAGGAATGCAGTTTTGACATCCATTTCCCAAATTTCATAATCTTAAAATGCGGCAATTGCTAACATGATTCGGACAGACTTAAGCATCGCTATGAGTGAGAAAGTCTCATCGTAGTCAACCCCTTGAACTTGTCGAAAACCTTTTGCAACAAGTCGAGCTTTGTAGACAGTAACATTACCATCAACGTCAGTCTTCTTCTTAAAAAATCCATTTATTCTCGATGGCTTGCCGATCATCGGGCAAGTCAACCAAAGTCCACACTTTGTTCTCATACATGGATCCCATCTCAGATTTCATGGCTTCAAGCCATTTTGCGGAATCTGTGTCAGGACCCCGACTCAATGCCACATAGATCTAGCATGTAACACCTCATATCACTTTGTGGCCTCACGCACGGTATTCCCACGGGTGTCGCCTTACCTTTGCCCGAACCGTTTATGCGCCTTTTGGCACACGATATGATAGTGTCGCTAGCATCCATATGATAAGGAGCCCGGCCGACATGGCTAGTCGTAAACCCAAAGTGGCACAAACTTACGAGGACAGCATCCATGACCCGAAGATCGAACGTGTCGGTCACTGTGAGTAAGTTCGGGCTGTAGCACTGGCTAGCAGACTCGGTGAACCGGCATGGCGGCTAACAGACTCCGGTACTCAGCGCGTGACATTTCCCGAAGGACGGATACAGAGCGAAGAAGGACACATGCGGCCAGCCTAAGTGTTAGGAGCAGTAGCAAGCTACCATGGCTCGATTGGAAACACTAGGAAACATTTCCGTAAGAGAGGCTACTAAAGATAAACAACTAGATAGTCGGATCCCACACATACCAAGCATTTCAATAACATACACACAATATGCCCGATATGTGCAAATACAACATGGCATCACAACATGACTCTCGACTCAAGTATTTATTCATTAGGCTCCGAGGAGCGAGATATTACAAACAGGGTCTCATGACCCAACATTGAAACATACAAATCAAGGCACACGCGAAGCTCAACATGTCCGAGTACGGACATCTATAAATGAAAAAGGCTATGAAGCGACTATCTACCGAGATCTGCCGAGGGCACAAGATCGTAGCTGAGGTAACAAGCTAAGCGTCAAGTCCACGCTGAACTACTAGCGAGACCGAGGTCTCTCTGCAAAAAACATAAAATAGGCAAACGTGAGTACAAATGTACCCATCAAGACTTACATCGTAACTAACTACATATGCATCATTATCAACAAAGGGGATGGTGGAGTTTAACAATGACAAGCCAGCTTTGACTCGGTGGCTATCCTAAACTACATTGCAAGTAACTCTCTTGAGGTGGCGCTACACGAGTCCACATATTCACCATATCAATACACCACTATGGATCCGCTCCGTCTCCCTCACGAGAACGCCATCCATAGCACTCACGCTTATCTTGCGTATTTTAGAGTATCCACTTTCACTTGTCTATGAACTGCACAGCAACCTGAAGTCCTTTACCGCGGACACGGCTATTGAATAGATCATATTAACCTGCGGGGTGTACTTCTTCATACATGTTTCCACCACTTAGCGTCGCACACGACATGTGCTCGGCAGACTTCAGCGAAAAGCCGACGTGGGTGTAGACCACGACCTACCTAGACACTCAAGTCTCTAGTCGGGTTTATCGCCTATTTGGGTTCCATCTATGAGGAGTTCGGCGAAGTTTCGCTCACAGCCCCAAGCGATGTGAGCAGGGTTCCCGAGATACCAAGCGGGCATCCGTACACCGTGCCACGTACCTACCGCATCACAGCCCACCCCTACGGTCGGCGCTGTCCCACGGCCTCCATGAGGGCTACAAACACGAAACTACTTGCAACTCACGGACAGAGGACTAGGGTGAATAAGAAGTCGGCGGGTCATATTTCAGGCCCAATGTATGGTAGTAGCTGAATCATGGATCACAAACACAGAACTCAGTTCCTAAGGACGGCTTCAATGAGACAACCCACCATGTACTCCTACATGGCCTCTCACCGATACCTTTACCAAATCGTGTTCACACACTTAGCTCACACACAGTAGGACATGTTCACACACCTCTGATTCATTCTCGATGGATCAGACCCGACTCAACTCTAAGCAGTAGCAGGCATGACAAACAAAACATGTATGAGTAGGCACAACAAGGCTCAAACAACTCCTACTCATGCTAGTGGGTTTCATCTATTTGCTGTGGAATGACAGGTCATGCAAAGGATAAAGGGGTTTAGCTACCGCAGCAAGTAACAAATGATTCGTTGTTGTCCTAATGCAGTAAAAGAGAGCAGGAGCGAGAGAGTGGGATTGTATCGGAATGAACAAGGAGGTTTTGCTTGCCTGGCACTTCTGAAGATAGCATTGAGTCTTCATCAGTGTCAACAATCACAACGTCGGTACAACGCGTCTACGAGGGGAACAATACCGCAAACAGAGAGAAGAAACACGATCAATGCAATGCACAATATGATGCATGCTATGACATGGCAATATGAATGTGTTTTGGGCTAATGCAACTACAACCAGATGGATTTGGGTCATATTGAGCCAAAGGTTCAACCCCAAATTCAAATTATGAATTCAAATAGTGCCTTATCATGTTTGGCACTAAACAGCATGGTTAAGTTGTTTAAACATGCATGAAACCAGTGCAGATGGATAGATTAGATTTTTCTGATCATTTTTCATATATAACTTGTTTGATTTGGAGCTACGGTTGAATTTATATGAATTTTAGAAGTTTTGGCTATTTTCTGGAATTTCCTGAATAAGAATAATTCCATAAATGATTTCTTGTGTCGACTGACGTCGAGATGACATCAGCAGGTCAATCTATGGCTGATCAGGTCAAACCTGACCATGGGTCAGCGTGTCGATGTCATTAGCCTAACTAATTAAATTAATACTAACCTAGATTAATTAGCGATGCTAGGACCCACATCATTGACGGGGTCAACCGGGCCCCACGTGGTCAAACGGGTCACAGTCAAACTTCGCGGCGTTAGCCGCGGCGGCGACGACGAGACGCGGCAGCGGCGGGATTCGCGCCCGGCGACCAAAACGATGGCCGAGCCCACCTCACGAGGAGCTGGGGCTCGTGCGCATCAACTATGGCGGGGAGGTGCGAGGTGGCGGAGTTGGGCACGGCGTCGACCTCGGCGGCCGGAGTTCGAATCGGCGAAACGACGCTGCAGCGCACGGCGAAGCAACGGTGGGTGCTATGGACTCGACGGCGTCTTGAAACACGCGGGCGCTTCGATTCGGCTCTAAGTGTCGGTGGCCTGGCGGCGGCATGGATGGCGGCGGTGAGCTTGGGCTCGGCGGATATAGCGACTACAGCGGCGTCAGACAGGCAAAGGAGAGGGGAATCGATTCGAGGCTCACGGGATCACGCAGGAAGGTCGGCGAGCTCGGGGCGCGTCGGAGGCAGCGAATCAGCGCGTCGGCTTCCGGCGACCGAGGAGGAAGAAGACGGCGATCAGCGTCTGAGCCGTCAGCCTTCGGGGCGAGGTGGGGCGGAGCAGCGGACGATGGCGGAGACCGTGGGCAGCGGAAAAGGCGAGGCTTCGGTGGCGTGGTGGTTCTCGTCGGCGGGCGCGTTCAGTGAGGAGAACAGAGGAGGGGAGAGCGTTCGGGGAGAGAGGGAGAGGGCTTGGGAGAGGGAAGCGGTGCGAGGGTGCGTGGCGTCGTCCAGGCGCGTCGAGGGGTAGCCAGCAGGCGAGGGAGGAGGTGGCGGGCGCGTGCGGCGGCCGTCGGCGCTACGTCTGCCTCCTCTGGCGGGAGGTAGGTGGTGATCGGCGGGGGCGGTGGGCTGGGCCTCTGCTGGGCCGCCAGTGGGCTTCACGGTAAGTTAGGTAGGTTCCTTTCTCTCTCTTTTATTTCAGTTTTCTATTTATTCTCAGTAATCTTTAGGGCTTTTCTAAAAATACGGAACCTATTCAAAAATCATGTAACTACTTGAGAGAACTGTTTGGAATATCTCCAACAGCCATCATTTCAGTTCATGATTATTTGAGCATTTAAATTATTTATAGCATTTAAATGCCCAAATTCAAATACTTTATGAATTAATTCAAAAATCCAAAATGGACCTAGAAATATGTGCACCATTTTTTGGCAGAGGTTTTAAACCAATCCAAAAATGATGAACTTTTCTGAAGGGCTTTCTGGGTTCATGGAAAATATTTTTATATTGATCCTAATTGCATTTCATTTGGTGCCAGGGTTTGTCATCCCCATTTCAAGTTTCATGAAATTTAAACATGATGCAACACTCTAATGCATCCACTAGGCATTTCCAGAACTAGGGATGTGACAACTCACCCCCACTAAACAAGAATCTCGTCCCGAGATTCAAGCGTAGGGTAAGATGAAAGGGAGGCGCAAAACTAATATAATCTTCACGATCCAGGTTGCATTTCAAATGAACGTTGATTCGTTCACCATCATTGTCTCGAAGTCTTGCTCTGAGAGCTACATCCAACATGACAACGAGTAGAAAGGGAAAACTCTAGATGGATCGATCTTCTCAAAGATCAAACAACTTAGAATCAGCTCACGGGGTGAGTCATAAAAACATCTCTCAAGATGAGATACAAAGCACACGTCTAGAGGAATGGAGTGGAACGGATGACGAGGGTTCACTAGGTAGACAACAATTCCACACCTAAGAGGGTGGTGAACGGTTGTCAACGTAGCAAGAGTTTGAGTTGCCATGGTACCACAGCGAGACATTTTTAGAGGAAGGCAATTCGTGGATATATCCCCTTAAGTGGCAAAAAGAATTACCTTTGATTCAGAGATCATTGAAATTCTTTATACCAGCCTAAGGCAATACACCATCAATTATTTGAAGGAGTCCGAAAGAATAACATTCTCGGGCCAGAATGGATGATGTGGATTACCTTGTTGAAAGCAACACAAAGGATGATTTTAGTAACTGGGGAGAAGCTTAATAGTAGAGAGTGATTCCACTATTGGAGGGGTTATAGCATAACCGAAAAGATAGGGAACAGTTCTAGTTAGTGCGGTGATAATACACACGGTGCTTGTGCGTGCTCTCAAGAACTTGAGCATTTCCATATTCATCAAAGTTTTACCAACATCCGTGTCAAGGGTGCTGACAACACAACATACTGCCATGATGAATAGTGATGGACGATGCAAATACAAAGGAAGATAACACCTTCTCAGATTTCACCTTGGCGGGGCCAAGGAACAAAATCTGGATGATCGTAGAGAGACGTTTAGCACTCCACTTCTAATGTTCTCCTTGATGTACTAGCGTATCCCATTCATTGAAATGGTGCGGTATCTAGAACATCAAGTAAAAGTCGACTTCGAAACACAAAAATCATAAGGCACAACTAGGGAGTAAATCCTAGGAAGTCCTTATGGGGAGGTGGCCAACTTTCTCAATCAAGATACTACAATAACAGGTCTTCCGGCAGGGTGTGTTGGCCACGACATCCACTTTACCGGTTATCGCGAGACCAATATCATAGTTCTTGGGAAATGTTCCAACCATCATATCTGCCTAAAATTCAGATCTGGTTGGTGTCAGAATAATCTAGACTCATCGAGTCTAGAAAGAAAAATGAAAGTTTGCAACACAAATCGACGAGATGACGTCGCGAGATTCTCGGGAAATGAACTACGATAGCAAGCACCAAAACATGAGCTGGTTCTGCTACAAACATGTGAACACGTTGTCCCAGACAAACATGATCCCATGGTAGTCTTACAATAAAACACTACCGAGTTCCGGTGGGGAACCATCATCGAGGATATCGAAGTCCTTGCATAGGGTATACTCTTAAGAAGGAGCTTCTTCTCCTTGAACAAATCAATCAGTGGCTTGGTGTGCTAGGGATACGTATAGAATGAAGATGATCAGTCTATCAGACCATGGAATACTTCGCACGTTTGCATGACTGACTTGGGATGATTCCATAGGAAGTAAAAAAAAGATGCTTTCTCGAATTCACGGCGGCACCTTGCATCCAATGCACATGAACTAGAGGAAGTCACTTCTTTCATCCAGGCATATTCTTCATGAACGAAACACGAAGGTAATGCTTATATAAGTTTCCAATACTAGCTGAATGTTCAACACGAATCATGGAGGAGATAAAAATGTTGCTGATGGACTCAACAACAACTCATCTAGGTTTCCATATAAGTGGAATTCCACAATTATGTGAACAAGGCGATAGCATCGGTCAGACCAAAAGATATAACGGTGTATGCCCGAGGAAACAACCACGGGTAAGACAACATTACGAATATCATTGGTTCTGATTTGATTTGATGATAGCCCATACTCAAATCAAAGGTTTGGGGTCAGACAATAGATCCAACAATTGATCACGAGGACCAATTGGTGAAGATATCATCTTTCTTCAACATACATATAAGATATCCCTTAACATGAGCTAAGTCGGACAAGCTTTTATCTTCCAACTCTCCAAGTTGTTGTTTAGCTTGACCAAACAGCTCAGGGGTATGCAACACATTCTTGGAGAAAGGGTGGTTTACAGAATAAACCAACTTGATCACGAACTTAACTTAGCGGTCGAGCGACAACCCGGTGATACTTCCGTGAAGATATTCGGAAAATCACGAACCACCGATATGTTACTAAGCTCGAGAACAATCTTGCTTTTCAGGGCAAGACGATATGATCAATAGAGCAAGGGTTTGACAAAATCCTAACTCATTGATCGAGGAGTGCACTAGAAATAAGGACTAGGTAGCACGATCAATCTTAGAATGATGATTCAAAAATCAACATGCTAAAAATGAGGTTATCGTCCATTTAACTACTAAGCAACGGAGTTGCTAGCAGTATTGATTTCACACACCACGATTCACTTATCGGCATTCCGGTTACAATAACACGGAAGCCGAGGAATGAACAATGATGGCAAGAAGTATTACTGTATCAAGAGTTCATAGGATGGTGTGCAATTCCCATGACATTCTTGATATAAAGATGGTAATACTCTAAGGTAGAACAGAGCAAAAAAGCTAGATTAGCAATTTGATCCGCAGAGTACAGGGTACTGGAGTTTGTTTCTCCTAGTCACTCCGAATAGAATGGCTTGACGGACCACAGAAGCAAAAGGCATCGATGAACACGGATGCACGACTACTCTTGACTATCAATCGATAGACAAAGGTCAGGATACAACTAAAGAGGGACAACTCAAAAGAACATATAATTTCTGAGTTGTGGATGCATAGATTAGTATGTCGAACCAAGTTCAACATGTTTCTTCCGGATAACCCATGCGGAAAGGGTAGAACTGGCAGAGTCATGATTATGAATGGAGAACTCCTCAAGAGCACTCCTGTTGTGATCTTTTGATCCAACAAACTTCTGCCATAAGCGGTTCATAGTATTTGGAAGAAGGAAATACCACGGACCTCGAGGACTATCGCAAAGGTTACTAATAACCTAAAGGAACTAGCAACACTATCAACACGAGGTAAGTAGAGTGAATCTTGGGTCAAGAACCCAGGAGTAGAATACCTACTAACTAAATTGCATCACGGGATGCTTTCGGGAATAAAGGCCAGAATCATCACACTGGGGCACAAATCATGGCTAGATTGCTAGATGATCCCCTAAGACACCTAGGGTCATAATAATAATTCCAACATATATGTCGTGGCAATAGAGTACCTCAACTCACCGATTAGTGTGCTTATTCTGACCATAAAGGACATTGGGAACGGAAAGAAGGATTTTGCAAATGCTTCAGACTATTTAGAAGCCTGGGATGACTCGGACAGCATAACAGCTGTAAATGCTCAAAAGTTTGGACACATACAACAAAATGGTGGCATAACCACTTAATATCACAATATTAAGGTTTTGAGATCAACAGATTATGAACATGCGAAGTAGTAAAACTGAACGAGATTTGAAACTAGCAATTCTATAAGTCTATGGATTAGTAACACGTCATCTGATTGATAGATGAGAAAGCCTAGTTCCTAAACCCGTAGAAAAGAAGAGGTTGACTCGGATCGAAAGGCCATGAGGTATAAGGAGTAAAAAGATCCTTACGTTCCCATCCCACAATCAATTTCCTACATATAACTAAAGCATTTCTAGACTCAACTTCACCGGTTTGGCTTGGTAATCCTCTGAGCGATCGGCTCGATACCAAAGCTGTCGGGACCCGACTCAATGCCACATAGATCTAGCATGTAACACCTCATATCACTTTGTGGCCTCACGCACGGTATTCCCACGGTGTCGCCTTACCTTTGCCGGAACCGTTTATGCCTTTTGGCACACGATATGATAGTGTCGCTAGCATCCATATGATAAGGAGCCGGGCCGACATGGCTAGTCGTAAACCCAAAGTGGCACAAACTTACGAGGATAGGCATCCATGACCCGAAGATCGAGCGTGTCGGTCACCAAATGAGTAAGTTTCGGGCTGTAGCACTGGCTAGCAGACTCGGTGAACCGGTCAGGCGGCTAACGGGACTCCGGTACTCAACGCGTGACATTTCCCGAAGGGAACAGACCTGAGAACGAAGAAGGACACATGCCGGCCAGCCTAAGTGTTCCGGAGCAGTAGCAAGCTACCATGGCTCAGTGGAAACACTAGGAGACATTTCCCGGTAAGAGAGGCTACTAAAGATAAACAACTAGATAGTCAGATCCCACACATACCAAGCATTTCAATAACATACACACAATATGCCCGATATGTGCAAATACAACATGGCATCACAACATGACTCTACGACTCAAGTATTTATTCATTAGGCTCCGAGGAGCGAGATATTACAAACAGGGGTCTCATGACCCAACATTCAGAGCATACAAATCAAGGCACACACGGAAGCTCAACATGTCTGAGTACAGACATCTATAAATGAAAAAGGCTATGAAGCCTGACTATCTACCAGATCCTGCCGAGGGCACAAGATCGTAGCTGAGGTAACAAGCTAAACGTCAAGTCCACGCGGAACTACTAGCGAGACCGAGGTCTCTCTGCAAAAACATAAAATAGGCAAACGTGAGTACAAATGTACCCGACAAGACTTACATCGAACTAACTACATATGCATCATTATCAACAAAGGGATGGTGGAGTTTAACAGCACAAGCCAGCTTTGACTCGGTGGCTATCCTAAACTACATTGCAAGTAACTCTTTTGAGGTGGCGCACGAGTCCACATATTCACCATATCAATACACCACTATGGATCCGCTCCGTCTCCCTCACGAGAACGCCATCCATAGCACTCACGCTATCTTGCGTATTTTAGAGTATCCACTTTCACTTGTCTATGAACTGCACAGCAACCCGAAGTCCTTTACATGGACACGGCTATTCAATAGATCATATTAACCTGCGGGGTGTACTTCTTCATACATGTTTCCACCACTTAGCGTGCCTCACACACGACATGTGCTCGGCGGACTTCAGCGGCCCGACGTGGGTGTAGACCACGACCTACCTAGACACTCAAGTCTCTAGTCCGGTTTATCGCCTATTTGGGTTCCATCTATGAGGAGTTCGGCGAAGTTTCGCTCACAGCCCCAAGCGATGTGAACAGGGTTCCCGAGATACCAAGCGGGCATCCGGTACACCGTGCCACGTACCTACCGCATCACAGCCCACCCCTACGGTCGGGCTGCCCACGGCCTCCATGAGGCTACAAACACGAAACTACTTGCAACTCCCAGACAGAGGACTAGGGTGAATAAGAAGTCGGCGGGGTCATATTTGAGGCCCAATGTATGGTAGTAGCTGAATCATGGATCACAAACACGTAACTCGGTTCCTAAGGGCGGCTTCAATGAGACAACCCACCATGTACTCCTACATGGCCTCTCACCGATACCTTTACCAAATCGTGTTCACACACTTAGCTCACACACAGTAGGACATGTTCACACACCTCGATTCATTCTCGATGGATCGGACCCGACTCAACTCTAAGCGATGAGGTGCATGACAAACAAAACATGTATGAGTAGGCACAACAAGGCTCAAACAACTCCTACTCATGCTAGTGGGTTTCATCTATTTGCTGTGGAATGACAGGTCATGCAAAGGATAAAGGGGTTTAGCTACCGCAGCAAGTAACAAATGATTCGTTGTTGTCCTAATGCAGTAAAAGAGAGCAGGAGCGAGAGAGTGGGATTGTATCGGAATGAACAAGGAGGTTTTGCTTGCCTGGCACTTCTGAAGATAGCATTGAGTCTTCATCAGTGTCAACAATCACAACGTCGGTACAACGTCTACCGAGGGGGAACAATACCGGCAAACAGAGAAGAAACACGATCAATGCAATGCACAATATGATGCATGCTATGACATGGCAATATGAATGTGTTTTGGGCTAATGCAACTACAACCAGATGGATTTGGGTCATATTGAGCCAAAGGTTCAACCCCAAATTCAAATTATGAATTCAAATAGTGCCTTATCATGTTTGGCACTAAACAGCAAGGTTAAGTTGTTTAAACATGCATGAAACCAAAGGCAGATGGATAGATTAGATTTTTCGATCATTTCTCATATATAACTTGTTTGATTGGAGCTACGGTTGAATTTATATGAATTTTAGAAGTTTTGGCTATTTTCTCGAATTTCTGAATAAGAATAATTCGATAAATGATTTCTTGTGTCGACTGACGTCGGCATGACATCAGCAGGTCAATCGCGGTGATCGGTCAAACGACGATGGGTCCCGTGTCGATGTCATTAGCCTAACTAATTAAATTAATACTAACCCTAGATTAATTAGCGATGCTAGGACCCACCGTCATTGACCGGGGTCAAACCGGCCCACACGTGGTCAAACGGGTCAATAGGTCAAACTTCGCGGCGTTTAGCCGCCGCGGCGACGCATCAGACGCGGGGGGCAGCGGGGATTCGCGCCGGCGACCAAAACGATGGCCGAGCCCACCTCACGAGGAGCTGGGGCTCGTCGCATCAAGCTGCGGGCGGGGAGGGTGCGAGGTGGCGGAGTTGGCACGGCGTCGACCTCGGCGGCGGTCGGAGTTCGAAATCGGCGAAACGACGCTGCAGCGCCTGGCAGAGCAACGGGTGGGTGCTATGGACTCGACGGCGTCTTGAAACGGTGGCACGCCTTCGATTCGCGGCTCTAAGTGTCGGTGGCCACGGCGGCGGCATGGATGGCGGCGGTGAGCTTGGGCTCGGCGGATATGACGACTACTGGCGGCCGTGCAGGCAAAGGAGAGGGGAATCGATTCGAGGCTCACGGGATCACGCAGGAAGGTCGTGAGCTTCGGGGCGCTGTCGGAGGCAGCGAATCAGGCGTCTGCGGCTTCCGCGACGAGGAGGAAGAAGACGCAAGCGATCGGCGATGCAGGCCGTCAGCCTTCGGGGCGAGGGTGGGGCGGAGCGGCGGACGATGGCGGAGACCGTGGGCGCGCGGAAAGGCGAGGCTTCGGTGGCGTGGTGGTTCTCGGCGGCGGCGGGCGCGCGTTCGGTGAGAAAACAGAGGAGGGGGAGAGCGTTCGGGGGAGAGAGGGGAGAGGGCTTGGGGAGAGGGAAGCGGTGCAGGGGGTGCGTGGCGTCGTCCGGCGCGTCGAGGTAGCCAGCAGGCGGAGGGAGGAGGTGGCAGGCGCGTCTTGCGTCGTCGGCCGGCCACGCTACAGGCTGCCCTCTGGCGGGAGGTAGGTGGTGGCTGGCAGGGGCGGTGGGCTGGGCCTCTGCTGGGCCGCCAGGTGGGCTTCACAGGTAAGTTAGGTAGGTTCCTTTCTCTCTCTTTTATTTCAGTTTTCTATTTATTCTGTAATCTTTAGGGCTTTTCTAAAAATACCAGAACCTATTCAAAAATCATGTAACTACTTGAGAGAACTGTTTGGAATATCTCCAACAGCCATCATTTCAGTTCATGATTATTTGAGCATTTAAATTATTTATAGCATTTAAATGCCCAAATTCAAATACTTTATGAATTAATTCAAAAATCCAAAATGGACCTAGAAATATGTGCACCATTTTTTGGCAGAGGTTTTAAACCAATCCAAAAATGATGAACTTTTCTGAAGGGCTTTCTGGGTTCATGGAAAATATTTTTATATTGATCCTAATTGCATTTCATTTGGTGCCAGGGTTTGTCATCCCCATTTCAAGTTTCATGAAATTTAAACATGATGCAACACTCTAATGCATCCACTAGGCATTTCCAGAACTAGGGATGTGACAATCTGGGCTCATCATCGCTTCCTCATAGTTCGTAGGCTCGCCATGGTCAAGTAACATGACCTCCAAAATAGGATTACGGTACCACTCTGGTGCGGATCTTACTCTGCTTGACGTATGAGGTTCTGTAGTAACTTGTTCTGAAGTTTTAGGATCATCATCATTAGCTTCCTCACTTATTGGTGTAGACGTCACAGGAACCGATTTCTGTGATGAACTATTTTCCAATAAAGGAGCAGGTATAGTTACCTCATCAAGTTCTACTTTCCTCCCACTCACTTCTTTCGAGAGAAACTCCTTCTCTAGAAAGGATCCATTCTTTGCAACAAATGTCTTGCCTTCGGATCTGTGATGGAAGGTGTACCCAACAGTTTCCTTTGGGTATCCTATGAAGACACATTTCTCCGATTTGGGTTTGAGCTTATCAGGTTGAAGCTTTTTCACACAAGCATCGTAGCCCCAAACTTTAAGAAACGACAACTTTGGTTTCTTGCCAAGCCATAGTTCATAAGGCGTCGTCTCAACGGATTTTGATGGTGCCCTATTTAACGTGAATGCGGCCGTCTCTAAAGCATAACCCCAAAACGATAGCGGTAAATCGGTAAGAGACATCATAGATCGCACCATATCTAGTAAAGTACGATTACGACGTTCGGACACACCATTACGCTGTGGTGTTCCGGGTGGCTTGAGTTGTGAAACTATTTCGCATTGCTTCAAATGTAAACCAAACTCGTAACTCAAATATTCTCCTCCACGATCAGATCGTAGAAATTTTATTTTCTTGTTACGATGATTTTCAACTTCACTCTGAAATTCTTTGAACTTTTCAAATGTTTCAGACTTATGTTTCATTAAGTAGATATACCCATATCTTCTCAAATCATCTGTGAAGGTGAGAAAATAACGATATCCGCCACGAGCCTCAACATTCATTGGACCACATACATCAGTATGTATGATTTCCAACAAATCTGTTGCTCTCTCCATAGTACCGGAGAACGGTGTTTTAGTCATCTTTCCCATGAAGCATGGTTCGCAAGTACCAAGTCATTCATAATCAAGTGATTCCAAAAGTCCATCAGTATGGAGTTTCTTCATTCGCTTTACACCAATATGACCTAAACGGCAGTGCCACAAATAAGTTGCACTATCATTATCAACTCTGCATCTTTTGGCTTCAACATTATGAATATGTGTATCACTACTATCGAGATTCATCGAAAATAGACCACTCTTTAAAGGTGCATGACCATAAAAGATATTACTCATATGAATAGAACAACCATTTTTCTCAGATTTAAATGAATAACCGTCTCGCATCAAACAAGATCCAGATATAATGTTCATGCCGCTGGCACCAAATAAAAATTATTTAGGTCTAAAACTAATCCCGAAGGTAGATGTAGAGGTAGCGTGCCGACGGCGATCACATCGACTTTGGAACCATTTCCCACGCGCATTGTCACCTCGTCATTAGCCAGTGTCCTCTTAATCTGTAGTCCCTGTTTCGAGTTGCAAATATTAGCAACAGAACCAATATCAAATACCCAGGTGCTACTACGAGCTCTGGTAAGGTACACATCAATAACATGTATATCACATATACCTTTGTTCACCTTGCCATCCTTCTTATCCGCCAAATACTTGGGGCAGTTCCGCTTCGGTGACTACCGCTTGCGGAGAAGCACTCGATCTCGTGCTTAGGTCCAGACTTGGGTTTCTTCTCTGAGCGACAACTTGTTTGCTGTTCTTCTTGAAGTTCCTTCTTTTCCCTTTGCCCTTTTCTTGAAACTGGTGGTCTTGTTAACCATCAACACTTGATGCTCCTTCTTGATTTCTACCTCCGCAGACTTTTAGCATTGGAAGAGCTCGAATTGTATTTTCCATCCCTTGCATATTATAGTTCATCACGAAGCTTTTGTAGCTTGGTGGCAGTGATTGAAGAATTACATCAATGATGCTATCATCCGGAAGATTAACTCCTGTTGAATCAAGTGATTATTATACCCGGACATTACGAGTATATGCTCACCCACGTAACTATTCTCCTCCATCTTGCAGCTATAGAACTTATTGGAGACTTCATATCTCTCAATTTGGGCATTTGCTTGAAATATTAACTTCAACTCTGGAACATCTCATATGCTCCATGACGTTCAAAACGTCGTTGAAGTCCCGGTTCTAAGCCGTAAAGCATGGCACAATGAACTATCGAGTAGTCATCGACTTTACTCGCGGACATTCACAACATCCGGTGTTGCTCCTGCGAAGGTTTGGCACCCAGGTGCTTCGGGACGTAATTCTTACGTGCAGCAATGAGGATAATCCTCAAATTACGGACCCAGTCCGTGTAATTGCTACCATCATCTTTCAACTTTGCTTTCTCAAGGAACGCATTAAAATTCAACGGAACAACAGCACGAGCCATCTATCTACAACAAACATAGACTAGCAAAATACTATCAGATACTAAGTTCATGATTAATTTAAGTTCAATTAATCATATTACTTAAGAACTTCCACTTAGATAGACATCTCTCTAATCATCTAAGTGATCACGTGATCCAAATCAACTAAACCATAACCGATCATCACGTGAAATGGAGTAGTTTTCAATGGTGAACATCACTATGTTGATCATATCTACTATATGATTCACGCTCGACCTTTCGGTCTCAGTGTTCCGAGGCCATATCTGCATATGCTAGGCTCGTGAAGTTTAACCTGAGTATTCCGCGTGTGCAAAACTGGCTTGCACACGTTGTAGATGGACGTAGAGCTTATCACACCCGATCATCACATGGTGTCTGGGCACGACGAACTTTGGCAACGGTGCATACTTAGGGAGAACACTTTTATCTTGAAATTTAGTGAGAGATCATCTTCTAATGCTACCGTCAATCAAAGCAAGATAAGATGCATAAAAGATAAACATCACATGCAATCAATATAAGTGATATAATATGGCCATCATCATCTTGTGCTTGTGATCTCCATCTCCGATGCACCGTCATGATCACCATCGTCACCGGCGCGACACCTTGATCTCCATCGTAGCATCATTGTCGTCTCGCCAACTATTGCTTCTACGACTATCGCTACCGCTTAGTGATAAAGTAAAGCAATTACAGGGCGATTGCATTTCATACAATAAAGCAACAACAATATGGCTCCTTCCAGTTGCCGATAAATCGGTTACAAAACATGATCATCTCATACAATAAAATATAGCATCACATCTTGACCATATCACATCACAACATGCCCTGCAAAAACAAGTTAGACGTCCTGTACTTTGTTGTTGCAAATTTTACGTGGCTGCTACGGGCTGAGCAAGAACCGTTCTTACATACGCATCAAAACCACAACGATAGTTCGTCAAGTTAGTGCTGTTTTAACCTTCGCAAGGACTGAGCGTAGCCACACTCGGTTCAACTAAAGTTGGAGAAACAGACACCCGCTAGTCACCTGTGTGCAAAGCACGGCGGTAAAACCAGTCTCGCGTAAGCGTACGCGTAATGTCGGTCCGGGACGCTTCATCCAACAATACCGCTGAACCAAAGTATGACATGTTGGTAAGTAGTACGACTTGTATCGCCCACAACTCAATTGTGTTCTACTCGTGCATATAACATCAACGCATAAAACCTAGGCTCGGATGCCACTGTTGGGGAACGTAGTAATTTCCAAAAATTTCCTATGCACACGCAAGATCATGGTGATGCATAGCAACGAGAGGGGAGAGTGTTGTCCACGTACCCTCGTAGACCGAAAGCGGAAGCGTTAGAACAACGCGGATGATGTAGTCGTACGTCTTCACGATCCGACCGATCCAAGTAACGAACGTATAGCACCTCCGAGTTCAGCACACGTTCAGCTCGATGACGATCCCCGGACTCCGATCTAGCAGGGTGTCAGGGATGAGTTCCGTCAGCACGACGGTGTGGTGACAGTGATGATGTTCTACCGACGCAGGGCTTCACCTAAGCACTGCTACGATATGACCGAGTGGAATATGGTGGAGGGGGGCTTCGCACATGGCTAAGGAACGATCACGAAGATCTACTTGTGTGTCTATGGGGTGTCCCCCCCTCCGTATATAAAGGGGGGAGGAGGAGGGGGCCGACCAAGGGGAGAGGCGCGCCCTAGGGGGGGGGGCAATCCTACTCCAAGTAGGTTTGGCCCCCCCCTTTCCTATTAGGAGTAGGAGAGGGAAGGAAGAGAGGGGAGGGAAGAAGGAAAGGGGGGCCGGCCCCCTCTCAATTTTTATTAGGCTTGGGGGGGCGCCCTCTCCTTTGCTCCTTCTCCCTCCTTTCCACTAAGGCCCAATAAGGCACATAAACCTACCGGGGGGTTCCGGTAACCTGCCGGAGCTCCGGTATAGTCCCAATCTTACCCGGAACCTTTCCGGTGTCCAAATATAGTCGTCCAATATATTGATCATGATGTCTCGACCATTTCGAGACTCCTCGTCATGTCCGTGATCGCATCCGGGACTCCGAACAACCTTTGGTATATCAAAAACTATAAACTCATATTATAACTGTCATCCTAACGTTAAGCCTGCGGACCCTACGGGTTCGAGAACTATGTAGACATGACCGAGAACTGTTTCCGGTCAATAACCAATAGCGGAACCTGGATGCTCATATTGGCTCCTACATATTCCACGAAGATCTTTCTCGGTCAAACCGCATAACAACATACTTTGTTCCCTTTGTCATCGGTATGTTACTTGCCCGAGATTCGATCGCCGGTATCTCAATACCTAGTTCAATCTCGTTACCGGTAAGTCTCTTTACTCGTTACGTAATGCATCATTCCGTAACTAAATCATTAGCTACATTGCTTGCAAGGCTTATAGTGATGTGCATTACCGAGAGGGCCCAGAGATACCTCTCCGACAACTGGAGTGACAAATCCTAACCTCGAAATATGTCAACTCAACAAGTACCTTTGGAGACACCTGTAGAGCACCTTTATAATCACCCAGTTACATTGTGACGTTTGGTAGCACACAAAGTGTTCCTCTGGTAAACGGGAGTTACATAATCTCATAGTCATAGGAACATGTATAAGTCATGAAGAAAGCAATAGCAACATACTAAACGATCAAGTGCTAAGCTAACTGAATGGGTCAAGTCAATCACATCATTCTCCTAATGATGTGATCCCGTTAATCAAATGACAGCTCATGTCTATGGTTAGGAAACTTAACCATCTTTGATTTACGAGCTAGTCAACTAGAGGCATACTAGTGACACTATGTTTGTCTATGTATTCACACAGGTATCATGTTTCCGGGTAATACAATTCTAGCATGAATAATAAACATTTATCATGATATGAGGAAATAAATAATAACTTTATTATTGCCTCTAGGGCATATTTCCTTCATCCGCGCCCTCCCTTGTTCTTGATTCTGCTGCTGATTCTTGACGTTCGTTGTTGATTGATTAGGCCACCTCCCGCGGCGAAGAAGAGGAAGGGGGACGCGGTGACGCTGTCTAGGGCTGATCCATCTGCCGCGGTCGCACCTTCTTCCGTGGGGAGGGGAGGCGACGGCATTCGCACCTCCCCTACCCGGTCATCCTCGCGGGGCCCGGGAGGGCATCTTCATAAAGAGTCAGCCCCCATGGCCCTGATGGCTCCAGAGGTGCTGCTACCCGATGCTGTTGCTGAGGTACCCAAGGCTCAGGAGCCCCCAGTCTCCCAAGCCATGGCTATGCTGCCGCCGCCTCCTTCTGCTGCGCCGCTGGTTCCAGGTCCTTCTGCCTCCCCCGATGTCTTGGGACGTGCCCTTTCCGAGATGGCTCAGCTGCGAGAAGACCTCCAGGGCACCGACTCCCATCTGGTAGCTGGGCGTCTGGAGCTGGTTTCCGGCTGGCTTCACTCTGACGCCTCAGTCAGAGCGGCGCTAAGGCGGGTCGCGGCGACCTCTAAGAAGGAGAAGCAGGCTGCCACCCAAGCCACGGCCGCTTGCGAGGTGGCGCTGAAGGATGCCGCGGCCGCCCAGGATCGCTGCAGGGCACTGGAGGCCAAGTTGAAGGATTTGTGCGACAAGTGCGCCAAAGAAGGTCATGACCGCCAGGTGGAGGAGGGAAGGATGAAGGCTCGGGAGGACGCCGTCAGGGGCCGCGACGCCGAGCTAGCACGATTGGCGGAGGTGCAGGCCACTGAGCGCGGCCGGCTGGAAAAGCTGGAGCACAAGGTGAGGGCAGAGAAGGCCGAACTCGACACCAAGGCGAAGGTCCTGGCAGAGGATCGCGCGGCCTTCACACTCCTTGAGGAGAGGTCTCGTGTGGCGCTGAAGGCACTCTATGAGAAGGGCCTGGAGAAGCCGCTGACCACCGACGAGGACGACCCCACCCAACTGCTTCCTTACTTGGTCGAGGCGCTTGAGGAAGTCGTGAGCGGCATCGGCCCCATGGCAGAGGAAGAAGCTTGTGTCCTTTCTTCCGCTTCCCTGACGCGCGTCTTCGACCACCTCCACCTCCGTGACCCTGATGCCAATCTTGACGAGCTGCTGGAGCCTGTGGACGGCGAGTGCTACGCCGCTGTTGCTGAAGCCATGAAGGGCCAGGTGGAAGCCTTGCTGGGGAAGTTCCACGCCTTCGGTCCTGCGCCCATGGCAGGCGGTGTTGCTGATCATGCGGCCTCGGGTGGTCGTACAGGTGAAGGCGACACCACCACGGAAGTGGAGTCCCTGGCGCCAGACGGCGATGTCCAAGGATGACTTACTTGTGGCTTCTTTCCTTCTTAATTCCTGCAATGTGCACCATGCCTCATGGAGGCGTTTAAACTTGCGTCTGGTATTGTGAAGACAATTATGATTTGTAATATTTGCTTCGAGATTTTGCAGTCTTCTTCCTATTTGCTTTACGTTCTACGTCGGCAGGGCCCGGCCCCGCGCATACCTCAGCCGCCATTGGCCCCGACCGGATCACCAGGACGGGACCAAGGAGTGAGGGGCTACGTGACCAGTTAGGCTCCTGAGTCGCGATGCTCAGGAGTCCCCCTTGACGCGCAAACAGCTTATAGGAAGGGAACGTAGGGTAGATCTAGCGTTCTACATCGGCAGAGCCTGGCCCCGCGCATACCTCAACCGCCATTGGCCCCGACGGGATCACCAGGACGGGACCAAGGAGTGAGGGGCTCTGTGACTAGTTAGGCTCCTGAGTCGCGATTCTCAAGAGTCCCCCTTGACGTTCAAACGACCTTCATACTTGGCTCCGCTCGGGGAGGGGCGCGTGATGACCAGGTCCGGAGGACCTGGCTGGGTGGCGTAGGCTCGGGCATGACCTGGGCGCAGCCCCGTGCCCATCCCCCTCGCGTGATGCTCCCGAGGGGAGGTTTTGCGATGAGGCCAGACACTGAGCTCTGGGGCTCCTTGAGGTTGATACGGCCGTGGGGCCGCCCTCAGTTGTTTATCACCAGCGTGGAGCATAGTGCTTCCGTATGTGTACAAGCATAGCCGCTCCTTGGCAGTGTCGACGATCAGCGCGAAGCATGGTGCTTCCACTGGTGCATGGGATGGGGGCTCCCTGCTGCGGAGAGCCCCTGGGGCGTGTACAACCCCGCCCTGACACGTGGCTTGCACGACAGGGTAGACGAGGTGTATCTGGGCACTCGTGAGCCAGCGCGGGACTCACGAGGCCCTACCTCAAGGCGGGTTGCGCCTGGTCTTGGGTCTTTGACAACTGTGTGTTCCTGCGAGACGGTTAGGTATAAATGCTCTGCGTCCTCAGGTCTCGGCCCTCGAGCAAGCTCAGCCGCCGCTGGTATGCCAGGTCGCGATGCTGTGGTCAAGGCCAGGGGGTGAGGGCTGGAGAGCCAGTAAGAGCTCCTGAGTCGCGATGCTCAGGATCCCCCCTCTTAACGCGCAAGCAAATTGCATGAGAGAGGGAGGGACCCGTGGTAGGTGTCAATCGAGAAGGTGATAATCACAGGTAGATTAGGCATGAAAGGCAAATCAGCTTAGGTAAATGCAGAATGGATACACGCCACTGGGTCAGACCCAAGTGGTTTGGGATGATGCAGCCCGAGGGGCACCCCCAGCAAGGTAAGCTAAAGACATAAAAAGAGATACATGCCGCGGGGACGGACCCACGCGGCCTGGGAATGATGCAGCCCTGAGGGCGCTCCCAGCTGAAATGAACTTGGGAGATGTCACCTGGTTTTGTTGTAGAGGGGGTGTTGGGGCAGCTGAAGATGCGCGGTGAAGGGGCCGACCCTCACGAGCCACCGGGGCCCTGAGCCTCAGGAGGCTCTGGGGGGCAGGTGGTTCTTTGAGGACAGTCTCCATCTCTGCTAGGATCGCGTGGCGCCTGGCCTCCTAAGCCACCAGGATGCTCTGCAGGTGACGCTGGTAGGTGGCAGCCGCGTTCGACAGGCCGAAAGGCATGCGAACGTAGCTGTGCGGCGGACCCTCGCAGCGTCCCACACGCGAAGGCCAGAAGCGCTCCTGAGATGCGGCTCGGTTGAGCCCTGGGACGTCGATGCAGACGCACAACCCACCATTCTCACCTGGATGGGGAGCCACGCCGGGCAAGCGGCGGTCGCCGCGCACGGCCCTCGCTTCATGAAGCACCTGAGTGGTCTTGGCAATGAACTCCTGAACGTTGGGCTTTCCATGCCCTGTGTCTTCCTGAGGGAAACATGCCATGAAGCACGCCTCCAAGTGGTGCCCGAGCACATCCCTCGTGATGTTGGCGAGGTCTGAGGCCCTCCAAAAGAGAGCCCCCGAGCCCTGCCCGAGGAGGGCGCCGAGCGCACCTTCCTATGCGATGGGAGGAGCCCCAAGCACGGGCGCTGATCCTGATGCGGCACCACCCGAGGTGTCGACCTCCTGAGGCCCTGTGTGGAGAGGTTGCTTCTTCTTCTTGGGGATGGCCACTAGAGGGTTCTCGCCCTTGCTGTCCAGGTCCTCGATTGCTGCGGCTTGGAAGGCACACACAAGGGAGCACACCGCGTCTCTCTCTTCGCAGGGGACCGTGATGATTCTGCCGCTTCCTGGCATCTTGAGGACGTTGTAGCCGTGGTGGGTCACTGCCATGAACTTGGACAGGGCTGGATACCCGAGGATGGCATTGTACGGCAGGTGGATGTGGGCGACGTCGAAGTCGGTGAGCTTGGTGCGGTAGTTGTTGCATTGTCCAAAGGTGACAGGGAGGCGGACCTACCCTATCGGGGTGGTGGAACCGTCGGTAACTCCTGAGAAGGGCTTGGTACGCTGAAGTTGATCATATGGCACTTGAAGGTTGTCGAACATCTCCATGGACAAGACATTAAACCATGCGCCGCCATCGATGAGGGTCTTGGTGACTAGCACGTTGCTGATGACGGGTGAGAAGAGCATCGGGAGAACGCCAGCAGTAGCCGCGCACTTGAGTTGATCTGTCGAGCTGAAGGTGATGGCGCACTTGGACCACTTGAGCGGGCGCGTAGCTTCGAGCCTGGGGAGGGCTGCATTCACCTCGCGAGAAAACTTCTTGAAGATACACTGAGAGGCTGGGGCCTGAGCCCCGCCCAAGATGCAAGCGATAGCACGTGGCTCCTGGAAGCCCCTAGCCCCATCGCCCTGATGATGGTTGCTATGTCTTGAGCTTGCGTTGGTTTTCCTTGAAGAGGAAAGGGTGATGCAACAATAGTAGCGTAAGTATTTTCCTCAGTTTTTGAGAACCAAGGAATCAATCCAGTAGGAGGCTCCTCAGAAGTCCCACGCACCTACAGAAACAAACAAGAACTCGCAACCAACGCAATAAAGGGGGTGTCAGTCCCTTCACGGCCACTTGCGAAAGTGAGATCTGATAGAGATAATATCATAAGATAAATATATTTTTGGTATTTTATGATATAGATTGGAAAAGTAAAGATGCAAATAAAAGTATATTTAAAGCTTATATGATAAGAGATAGACCCGGGGGCCATAGGTTTCACTAGTGGCTTCTCTCAAGATAGCATAAGTATTACGGTGGGTGAACAAATTACTGTCGAGCAATTGATAGAAAAGCGAATAATTATGAGATTATCTAGGCATGATCATGTATATAGGCATCACGTTCGTGACAAGTAGACCGACTCCTGCCTACATCTACTACTATTACTCCACACATCGACCGCTATCCAACATGCATCTAGAGTATTAAGTTCATGAAGAATAGAGTAACGCATTAAGAAAGATGACATGATGTAGAGGGATAAACTCATGCAATATGATATAAAACCCATCTTTTATCCTCAATGGCAACAATACAATCGTGCCTTCTGCCCTAACATCCTTTGGGAAAGGACACCGCAAGATTGAACCCAAAGCTAAGCACTTCTCCCATTGCAAGAAAGATCAATCTAGTAGGCCAAACCAAACTGATAATTCGAAGAGACTTGCAAAGATAACTTAATCACACATAAAAGAATTCAGAGGAGATTCAAATATTTCTCATAGATAAACTTGATCATAAACCCATAATTCATCAGATCTCGACAAACACACCACAAAAAGAGTTACATCGAATAGATCTCCAAGAAGATCGAGGAGAACTTTGTATTGAGATTCAAAGAGAGAGAAGAAGCCATCTAGCTAATAACTAAGGACCCAAAGGTCTGTGGCAAACTACTCACAACTCATCGGAGAGGCCTTGGAGATGATGTAGAGGCCCTCCGTGGTCGATTCCCCCTCCCGTGAGCACCGTGAAGCCTCCAAGATGGGATCTCATGGATCTGAGAAGGTTATGGCGGTGGAAATAGTTTTTGTGGTCGCTTGATGTTCTCGAGAGTGCGTGGGTATATCTGAGGAGGAAGAAGTAGGTCGGTGGACGCCCGAGAGGCCCATGAGGGTGGGGGCGCGCCCACCTATAGGGGGCGCGCCGGGCACCCTCTGAAGGAAATATGCCCTAGAGGCAATAATAAAGTTATTATTTATTTCCTTATTTCATGATAAATGTTTATTATTCATGCTAGAATTGTATTAACCGGAAACATAATACATGTGTGAATACATAGACAAACAGAGTGTCACTAGTATGCCTCTACTTGACTAGCTCGTTGATCAAAGATGGTTATGTTTCCTAGCCATGGACAAAGAGTTGTCATTTGATTAACAGGATCACATCATTAGGAGAATGATGTGATTGACTTGACCCATTCCATTAGCTTAGCACTCGATCGTTTAGTATGTTGCTATTGCTTTCTTCATGACTTATACATGTTCCTATGACTATGAGATTATGCAACTCCCGTTTACCGGAGGAACACTTTGTGTGGTACCAAACATCACAACGTAAATGGGTGATTATAAAGGTGCTCTATAGGTGTCTCCGAAGGTACTTGTTGGGTTGGCGTATTTCGAGATTAGGATTTGTCACTCCAATTGTCGGAGAGGTATCTCTGGGCCCACTCAGTAATGCACATCACTATAAGCCTTGCAAGTATTGTAACTAATGAGTTAGTTGCGTGATGATGTATTACGGAACGAGTAAAGAGACTTGCCGGTAATGAGATTGAACTAGGAATTGAGATACCGACGATCGAATCTCGGGCAAGTGACATACTGATAACAAAGGGAACAACGTATATTGTTATGCGGTTTAACCGATAAAGATCTTCATAGAATATGTGGGAGCCAATATGAACATCCAGGTTCCGCTATTGGTTATTGACCGGAGACGTGTCTCGGTCATGTCTACATAGTTCTTGAAACCGTAGGGTCCGCACGCTTAAAGTTTGATGACGGTTCTATTATGAGTTTATGTGTATTGATGTACCGAAGGTAGTTCGGAGTCCCGGATGAGATCGGGGACATGACGAGGAGTCTCGAAATGGTCGAAATGTAAAGACCGATATATTGGACGACTATATTCGGACATCGGAAAGGTTCCGAGTGATTCGGGTATTTTTCGGAGTACTCGAGAGTTACGAGAATTCGCCGGGGAGTATATGGGCCTTATTGGGCTTTAGGGGAAAGAGAGATGGGAGGCTGCACGCCCCCCAAGGCCTAGTCCGAATTGGACTAGGGGGAGGGGCTGCGCCCCCTCCTTCCTTCTCTTCTCTCTTCCCTTGCCTTGATTCCTACTCCTACTACTTGGAATGGGGGGAATCCTACTCCCATTGGGAGTAGGACTCCTCCAGGGCGCGCCATAGGGGCCGGCCCTCTCCTCCCTCCTCCACTCCTTTATATACGTGGCCAGGGGCACCCCATAGGGACAACAATTGATCTCTTGGATCTCTTAGCCGTGTGCGGTGCCCCCCTCCACCATAATCCACCTAGATAATATCGTAGCGGTGCTTAGGCGAAGCCCTGCGTCGGTAGAACATCATCATCGTCACCACGCCGTCGTGATGACAAAACTCTCCCTCAACACTCGGCTGGATCGGAGTTCGAGGGACGTCATCTGGCTGAACGTGTGCTGAACTCGGAGGTGCCGTACGTTTGGTACTTGATCGGTCGGATCGTGAAGACGTACGATTACATCAACCACGTTGTGCTAACGCTTCCGCTTTCGGTCTACGAGGGTGCATGGACACACTCTCCCCTCTCGTTGCTATGCATCACCATGATCTTGCATGTGCGTAGGAAATTTTTGAAATTACTACGTTCCCCAACAGTGGCATCCGAGCCAGGTATTATGCCTAGATGTTATATGCACGAGTAGAACACAAGTGAGTTGTGGGCGATACAAGTCATACTGCTTACCAGCATGTCATACTTTGGTTCGGCGGTATTATTGGATGAAGCAGCCCGGACCGACATTACGCGTACGCTTACGCGAGACTGGTTCTACCGACATGCTTTGCACACAGGTGGCTGGCAGGTGTCTGTTTCTCCAACTTTAGTTGAACCGAGTGTGGCTACGCCTGGTCCTTGAGAAGGTTAAAATAGCACTAACTTGACGAACTATCGTTGTGGTTTTGATGCGTAGGTAAGAACAGTTCTTGCTCAGCCCGTAGCAGCAATGTAAAACTTGCAACAACAAAGTAGAGGACGTCTAACTTGTTTTTGCAGGGCATGCTGTGATGTGATATGGTCAAGACATGATGCTAAATTTTATTGTATGAGATGATCATGTTTTGTAGCCGAGTTATCGGCAACTGGCAGGAGCCATATGGTTGTCGCTTTATTGTATGCAATGCAATCGCCCTGTAATGCTTTAATTTATCACTAAGCGGTAGCGATAGTCGTAGAAGCAATAGTTGGCGAGACGACAACGATGCTATGATGGAGATCATGGTGTCGCGCCGGTGACGATGGTGATCATGATGGTGCTTTGGAGATGGAGATCACAAGCACAAGATGATGATGGCCATATCATATCACTTATATTGATTGCATGTGATGTTTATCTTTTATGCATCTTATCTTGCTTTGATTGACGGTAGCATTATAAGATGATCTATCACTAAATTATCAAGGTATAAGTGTTCTCCCTGAGTATTCACCGTTGCGAAAGTTCTTCGTGCTGAGACACCACGTGATGATCGGGTGTGATAGGCTCTACGTTCAAATACAACGGGTGCAAAACAGTTGCACACGCGGAATACTCAGGTTAAACTTGACGAGCCTTGCATATAACAGATATGGCCTCGGAACACTGAGACCGAAAGGTCGAGCGTGAATCATATAGTAGATATGATCAACATAATTGACGTTCACCATTGAAACTACTCCATCTCACGTGATGATCGGACATGGTTTAGTTGATATGGATCAGGTGATCACTTAGAGGATTAGATGGATGTCTATCTAAGTGGGAGTTCTTAAGTAATATGATTAATTGAACTTTAATTTATCGTGAACTTAGTCCTGGTAGTATTAGCATATCCATGTTTTAGATCAATAGCTCGTGATGTTGCTCTCCGTTTATTTTTATATGTTCCTAGAGAAAACTATGTTGAAAGATGTTAGTAGCAATGATGCAGATTGGATCCGTGATCTGAGGTTTATCCTCATTGCTGCATAGAAGAATTATGTCCTTGATGCACCGCTAGGTGACAGACCTATTGCAGGAGCAGATGCAAACGTTATGAACGTTTGACAAAGCTTGGTATGATGACTACTTGATAGTTTAGTGCACCATGCTTTATGGCTTAGAACCGGGACTTCAAAAATGTTTTGAATGCCACGGAGCATATAAGATGTTCCAAGAGTTAAAATTTGTATTTCATGCTCATGCCCATGTCGAGAGGTATGAGACCTCTGACAGTACTTTGCCTACAAGATGTAGGAGAATAGCTCAACCAGTGAGCATGTGCTCAGATTGTCTGAGTACTACAATTGCTTGAATCAAGTGGGAGTTAATCTTCCAGATAAGATAGTAATTGATAAAGTTATCTAGTCACTATCACCAAGTTACTAGAACTTCGTGATGAACTATAATATGCAAGGGATGATGAAAACAGTTCCCAAGCTCTTCGCGATGCTAAAATCGGCAAAGGTAGAAATCAAAGAAAAGCATCAAGTGTTGATGGTTGACAAGATCACTAGTTTCAGGAAAAAGGGCAAAGGAAAGAAGGGGAACTTCAAGAAGAACGGCAAGCAAGTTGCTGCTCAAGTGAAGAAGCCCAAGTCTGGACCTAAGCCTGAGACTAAGTGCTTCTACTTCAAAGGGACTGGTCACTCGAAGCGGAACTACCCCAAGTATTTGGTGGGTAAGAAGGATGGCAAAGTGAACAATGCTATATTTGATATATAGGTTATTGATGTGTACCTTACTAGTGTTTATAGTAGCCCCTAGGTATTTGATACTTGTTCGGTTGCTAAAAATTAGTAACTTGAAATAGGAGTTACAGAATAAACAGAGACTAGTTGAGGGTGAGGTGACGATGTGTGTTGGAAGTAGTTCCAAGATTGATATGATCATCATCGCACACTCCCTATACTTTCGGGATTAGTGTTGAACCTAAATAAGTGTTATTTGGTGTTTGCGTTGAGCATGAATATGACTTGATCATGTTTATTGCAATACGGTTATTCATGTAAGTTAGAGAATAATTGTTGTTATGTTTACATGAATAAAACCTTTTATGGTCATACACCCAATGAAAATGGTTTGTTGGATCTCGATCGTGTGATATACATATTCATAACATTGAAGCCAAAATATGTAAAGTTAATAATGATAGTGCAACTTGTTTGTGGCACTGCCGTTTAGGTCATATTGGTGTAAAGCGCATGAAGAAACTCCATGCTGATGGGCTTTTGGACTCACTTGATTATGAATCACTTGATGCTTGCGAACCATGCCTCATGGGCAAGATGACTAAGACTCCATTCTCTGGAACAATGGAGCGAAGCAACAGATTTGTTGGAAATAATACATACTGATGTATGCAGTCTGATGAGTGTTGATGCTCGCGGCAGGTATCGTTATTTTCTGACCTTCACAGATGATTTGAGCAGATATGGGTATATCTACTTGATGAAACACAAGTCTGAAACATTTGAAAAGTTCAAAGAATTTCAGAGTGAAGTGGAGAATCATTGTAACAAGAAAATAAAAGTTTCTACGATATGATCGCAGAAGTAAAATATTTGAGTTAACGAGTTTGGCCTTCAGTTAAAACAATGTGAAATAGTTTCACTACTCAGGCCACCTGGAACACCACAGTGTAATGGTGTGTCCGAACGCCATAACCGTACTTTATTAGATATGGTGCGATCTATGATGTCTCTTACCGATCTACCACTATCGTTTTGGGGTTATGCATTAGAGACAGCTGCATTCACGTTAATAGGGCACCGTCTAATCCGTTGAGATGACACCGTATGAACTATGGTTTAGCAAGAAACCTAAGCTGTCGTTTCTTAAAGTTTGGGGTTATGATGCTTATGTGGAAAAGTTTCAACCTGATAAGCTCGAACCCAAATCGGAGAATTGTGTCTTCATAGGATACCCAAAGGAGACAGTTGGGCACACCTTCTATCACAGATCCGAAGGCAAGACATTCATTGCTAAGAATGGATCCTTTATAGAGAAGGAGTTTCTATCGAAAGAAGTGAGTGGGAGGAAAGTAGAACTTGATGAGGTAAATGTACCTGCTCCCTTATTGGAAAGTAGTTTATCACAGAAATCTCTTCCTATGACTCCTACACCAATTAGTGAGGAAGCTAATGATGATGATCATGTAATTTCAGATCAAGTTACTACCGAACCTCGTAGGTAAACCAGAGTAAGATCCGCACCAGAGTGGTACGGTAATCCTGTTCTGGAGGTCATGTTACTTGACCATGACGAACCTACGAACTATGAAGAAGTGATGGCGAGCCCAGATTCCGCGAAATGGCTTGAGGCCATGAAATCTGAGATGGGATCCATGTATGAGAACAAAGTGTGGACTTTGGTTAACTTGCCCGATGATCGGCAAGCCATAGAAAATAAATGGATCTTCAAGAGGAAGACATACATTGATAGTAGTGTTACTATCTACAAAGCTAGAATTATCGCAAAAGGTCTTTCGACAAGTTCAAGGTGTTTACTATGATGAGAGTTTCTCACTCGTATCTATGCTTAAGTCTGTCCGAATCATGTTATCAATTGCCGCATTTTATGAAATCTGGCAAATGGATAAACAAAACTGCATTCCCTAATGGATTTATTAAAGAAGAGTTGTATATGATGCAACCAGAAGGTTTTGTCGATCCTAAAGGTGCTAACAAAATGTGCAAGCTCCAGCGATCCATCTATGGACTGGTGCAAGCATCTCGGAGTTGGAATATACGCTTTGATGAGTTGATCAAAGCATATAGTTTTATACAGATTTGTGGTGAAGCCTGTTTTTACAAGAAAGTGAGTGGGAGCACTACAGCCTTTCTGATAAGTATATGTGAGTGACATATTGTTGATCAGAAATAATGTAGAATTTTCTGGAAAGCATAAAGGAGTATTTTTTTTGAATATTTACTGTAGGGTAAAAACCCCACAGCCCTTTATTGTAGTCTCAAAGAAGCAAATAGTACATAGAAAGGTAAAAATTACAACCCTAAACTAAAGGTTAAGAAGTACTTACAATTACATGAGGGAGTTAACCCAATCTACAAGCCTAGACTTAGAGCTATCCTTAAACCTATGTGACATGAGAAGGATATCATGTACAAAACTACCCCTCCAGGCAGCAAAAGTAGCCTGAACTCCCTGAAGGTTCTCCCATTTATGAGAATCCAAATATTCCAAGCAGTTGTGAGCATAACTTCAAAGAAGAAAGGATGCCCAAATCTCTGCCTTGCTTGAGATATAGATTGCTAAATAGTAGAACCATGTGACCAATCGATTTGCAGGTAGTTCCAAACCCTGGCACTGAAATTACATCCAAAGAAGAGATGAGCCCTGTCCTCCCAAACAAAGGCATTACAGATGACATATAGATTATCAGCCATATGGGATCTCTAGTGCCTGCGGACCAACATGTCCTTTGTGTTGAGCCTGTCAAAAAATAGAAGCCAGCCAAAAACCTTAATTTTCATAGTACATCTGCTCTGCCAAAGCCACCTACAAGGTTGAATAGTGGGGAGGTGTGTATGCATGATGTCATAGAAGCTCTTTGCAGAAAACTGTCCAGATTTACCAGGCCAAATCCAAACATCAGGCAATGTTGGATCTCTCTGGAGATTGAATAACCATCCTTCCAAGGTTTCCAATTCTGCTGCTGCCTGCTGAGAAATTGGCAGATGAAACATGGAGTACAAATTCTGAGTTCGTAAAAACTCCCTGACAGAAACCTTATCATCCAAAACAAAAGAGAAAAGCCTTGGTAATCTCAGGCTAAGTGGCCTTGAAGAGCCACCTACATGCCAAGCATCCAGCCAAAATAGAGCAGAATCACCCATATTAACTTGCGCTGAAGCAATTGACCTATATGTGTCAGCAAGCTTGATAATGTCTTTCCACCAAAAGGATCCAGTTAGGACTATTGCATGGGGCACAACTCCATCATAAAGGAGTATTTGAAAGGAGTATTTCAAAGAAAGACCTCAGTGAAGCTGCTTACATATTGAGCATCTAGATCTATAGAGATAGATCAAGATGCTTGATAAGTTTTTTCAATGAGTACATACCTCGACAAGATTTTGAAGTAGTTCAAAATGGAACAGTCAAAGAAAGAGTTCTTGCCTGTGTTACAAGGTGTGATATTTAGTAAGACTCAAAACCCGACCACGGCAGAAGATAGAAAGAGAATGAAAGTCATTCCCTATGCCTCAGCCATAGGTTCTATAAAGTATGCCATGTTGTGTGCCAGATCTATTGTATACCCTACACTGTGTTTAGCAAGGAAGTACAATAGTGATCTATGAGTAGATCACTGGACATCGGTCAAAATTATCCTTAGTGGATTAAGGATATGTTTCTCGATTATGGAGGTGACAAAAGGTTTGTCGTAAAGGGTTACGTCGATGCAAGCTTTGACACGGATCCAGATGACTCCAAGTCTTAATCTAGATACATACTGAAAGTGGGAGCAATTAGCTAAAGTAGCTCCGTGCAGAGCATTGTAGACAAAGAAAATTGCAAAATACATACGGATCTAAATGTGGCAGACCTGTTGACTAAACTTCTCTCATAAGCAAAACATGATCACACCTTAGTACTCTTTGGGTGTTAATCACATAGCGATGTGAACTAGATTATTGACTCTAGTAAACCCTTTGGGTGTTAGTCACATAGCGATGTGAACTGATCACATAAAGATGTGAACTATTGGTGTTAAATCACATGACGATGTAAACTAGATTATTGACTCTAGTGCAAGTGGGAGACTGAAGGAAATATGCCCTAGAGGCAATAATAAAGTTATTATTTATTTCCTTATTTCATGATAAATGTTTATTATTCATGCTAGAATTATATTAACCGGAAACATAATACATGTGTGAATACATAGACAAACAGAGTGTCACTAGTATGCCTCTACTTGACTAGCTCGTTGATCAAAGATGGTTATGTTTCCTAGCCATGGACACAGAGTTGTCATGTGATTAACGGGAGCACATCATTAGGAGAATGATGTGATTGACTTGACCCATTCCGTTAGCTTAGCACTCGATCGTTTAGTATGTTGCTATTGCTTTCTTCATGACTTATACATGTTCCTATGACTATGAGATTATGCAACTCCCGTTTATCGGAGGAACACTTTGTGTGCTACCAAACGTCACAACGTAAATGGGTGATTATAAAGGTGCTCTACAGGTGTCTCCGAAGGTACTTGTTGGGTTGGCGTATTTCGAGATTAGGATTTGTCACTCCGATTGTCGGAGAGGTATCCCTGGGCCCACTCGGTAATGCACATCACTATAAGCCTTGCAAGCATTGTAACTAATGAGTTAGCTGTGGGATGATGTATTACGGAATGAGTAAAGAGACTTGCCGGTAACGAGATTGAACTAGGTATTGAGATACCGACGATCGAATCTCGGGCAAGTAACATACCGATGACAAAGGGAACAACGTATGTTGTTATGCGGTTTGATCGATAAAGATCTTCGTAGAACATGTGGGAGCCAATATGAGCATCCAGGTTCCGCTATTGGTTATTGACCGGAGACGTGTCTCGGTCATGTCTACATAGTTCTTGAACCCGTAGGGTCCGCACACTTAAAGTTCAATGACGGTTATATTATGAGTTTATGTGTATTAATGTACCGAAGGTAGTTAGGAGTCCCGGATGAGATCGGGGACATGACGAGGAGTCTCGAAATGGTCGATACGAAAAGATCGATATATTGGACGACTATATTTGGACATCGGAAAGGTTTCGAGTGATTCGGGTATTTTTCGGAGTACCGGAGAGTTATAAGAATTCGCCAGGAGTATATGGGCCTTATTGGGCTTTAGGGGAAGGAGAGATGGTAGGCTGCGCCGCCCCAAGGCCTAGTCCGAATTTGACTAGGGGGAGGGGCTGCGCCCCCTCCTTCCTTCTCTTCTCTCTTCCCTTGCCTTGATTCCTACTCCTACTACTTGGAAGGGGGGGGGGGGGAATCCTACTCCCGGTGGGAGTAGGAATCCTCCAGGGCGCGCCATAGGGGCCGGCCCTCTCCTCCCTCCTCCACTCCTTCATATACGTGGCCAGGGGGCGCCCCATAGGGACAACAATTGATCTCTTGGATCTCTTAGCCGTGTGTGGTGCCCCCCTCCACCATAATCCACCTCGATAATATAAGCGGTGCTTAGGCAAAGCCCTGCGTTGGTAGAACATCATCATCGTCACCATGCCATCGTGCTGACGAAACTCTCCCTCAACACTCGGCTGGATCGGAGTTCGAGGGACGTCATCGGGCTGAACGTGTGCTGAACTCGGAGATGCCGTACGTTCGGTACTTGATCGGTCGAATCGTGAACACGTACGACTACATGACCCGCGTTGTGCTAATGCTTCCGCTTTCGGTCTACGAGGGTGCGTGGCACACTCTCCCCTCTCGTTGCTATGCATCACCATGATCTTGCGTGTGCGTAGGAAATTTTTGAAATCACTACGTTCCCCAACACCCTCGTGGCCGCCTCACTTGTTTCTTGACTTCCACTCCAAGTCCTCTGGATCACGTTTGTTCCAAAAAGATCGCTCCCGAAGGTTTCATTTTGTTTGGACTCCGTTTGATATTCCTTTTCTTCAAAACATTGAAATAGGCAAAAAAAGAAACATCAATTCGGGCTGGGCCTCCGGTTAGTAGGTTAGTCCCAAAAATGATATAAAAGTGTAAAGTAAAGCCCATAAACATCCAAAAAGGGTAATATAATAGCATGGAACAATCAAAAATTGTAGATACGTTGGAGACGTATCAATGGTCGTCATTCCTTCTTGGCAGCGGAGGAAGCAAAGGAAGGCCCGCGTTACCCTGGGGGTGGTCCTCGCGAGGCTGATCCCTCCAGGCGCCCTCGCGAGGCTGGTCCCTCCAGGCGCCCTCGCGAGGCTAGTCCTGCCAGCAATCCTCACGAGGTCGGTCACACCACTACTAGCGAGGACCACGGTCATCCCATCGTTCTCCGCCACGTCCTCCTCCTCGGCCGTAGCTCCGGTCATTGCGCTCGGGGTGTCGACCAAAGCGTCCTTCTCGAACGGACCTAAGCTCCTGGCAATCAAGTGTGTTGTGGGTGAGGAGGTTGTGGTAGGTGCAGAACGGTCGGCTGCCCTTGGACAACTCCAGCTGGTCCCTGCCGCGCTTCGTGTCGGGTTCCTCCACGAGCATGGCCACTCCGTTGCGCTTCACGTCCTTGGCCTTGGTCTTCTTTTCTTCCGGGTTGGCAGCCGGGAGTTCGAGGAGTGAGAGGCGTCCCTCTTCAGCTCTTGCACACTTGGTCACCAGGTTGAACAGCTCTAGGGATGTGCACAACTCCTCGTGGATGGTGAGCTCCTCCTTCATCTTGACGTCACGGACGCCATCAGAGAACGCCGAGATGATGGCCTCGTCCGTCACCTTGGGGATCTTGAGGTGGACACTGTTGAAGCGCTGGATGTATTTCTGCAGGGTCTCCCCGGGCTGCTGCTTGATGCGGCACAGGTCACCCACGGTCGGGGGGCGGTCACGAGTGCCCTAGAAATTGGCGATGAAGCGGCTGCGCATCTCGTCCTAGGAGGTCGCTTCTGATGTTCTCGGGGTACGTGGGTATATATTGGAGGAAGAAGTAGGTCGGTGGGCCTTGAGGGCCACGAGGGTGAAGCGCGCCCACTGTAGGGGCACGCCGGCACCTCGTGGCCGCCTCGCTTGTTTCTTGACTTCCACTCCAAATCCTCTGGATCACATTTGTTCCAAAAAGATTGCTCCCGAAGGTTTTTTCGTTTGGACTCCGTTTGATATTCCTTTTCTTCGAAACACTGAAATAGGCAAAAAAACAGCAATTCGGGCTGGGCCTCTGGTTAGTAGGTTAGTCCCAAAAATGATATAAAAGTGTAAAGTAATGCCCGTAAACATCCAAAACGGGTAATATAATAGCATGGAACAATCAGAAATTATAGATACGTTGGAGACGTATCAAGCATCCCCAAGCTTAATTCCCGCTCGTCCTCGAGTAGGTAAATGATAAAAACAGAATTTTTGATGTGGAATGCTACCTAGCATAATTCTCAATGTAATTTTCTTTATTGTGGCATGAATGTTCAGATCCAAATGATTCATAATAAAAGTTCGTATTGACATAAGAAATAATAATACTTCAAGCATACTAATCAAGCAATCATGTCTTCTCAAAATAACATGGCTAAAGAAAGTTATCCCTGCAAAATCATATAGTCTGGCTGTTGCTCTATCTTCATCACACAAAGTATTTAATCATGCACAACCCCGATGACAAGCCAAGCAATTGTTTCATACTTTAATAATCTCAAACCTTTTCAACTTTCACGTAATACATGAGCGTGAGCCATGGACATAGCACTATATGTGGAGAAGAAGGGTGGTCGTGGAGAAGACAAAAGGAGGAAGATAGTATCACATCAACTAGGCATATCAACGGGCTATGGAGATGCCCATTAATAGATATCAATGTGAGTGAGTAGGGATTGCCATGCAATGGATGCACTAGAGCTATAAATGTATGAAAGCTCAACAAAAGAAACTAAGTGGGTGTGCATCCAACTCGCTTGCTCACGAAGACCTAGGGCATTTTGAGGAAGCCCATCATTGGAATATACAAGCCAAGTTCTATAATGAAAAATTCCCACTAGTATATGAAAGTGACAACATAGGAGACTCTCTATTATGAAGATCATGGTGCTACTTTGAAGCACAAGTGTGGTAAAAAGAGATAGTAGCATTGTCCCTTCTCTCTTTTTCTCTCATTTTTCTTTCTCTTTTTTTCTTTCTTTTTGTCTTTTTTTTCTTTTTCTTTTTTTTCTTTTTTTTCCTTCCTTTTTTATTTGGTGGGCTTCTTTGGCCTCTTTTATTTTTATAAAGTCCGAAGTCTCATCCCGACTTGTGGGGGAATCATAGTCTCCATCATCCTGTCCTCACTGGGACAATGCTCTAATAATGAAGATCATCACACTTTTATTTACTTACAACTCAAGATTACAACTCAATACTTAGAACAAGATATGACTCTATATGAATGCCTCCGTGATGTCTTTGGGATATGCAATGAATCAAGAGTGACATGTATGAAAATTATGAAGGTGGCCTTGCCACAAATACTATGTCAACTACATTATCATGCAAAGAGCAATATGACAATGATGATGCGTGTCATGTAAACGGAACGGTGGAGAGTTGCATGGCAATATATCTCAGAATGGCTATGGAAATGCTATAATAGGTAGGTATGGTGGCTGTTTTGAGGAAGGTATATGGTGGGTGTATGGTACCGGCGAAAGTTGCGCGGCACAAGAGAGGCTAGCAATGGTGAAAGGGTGAGAGTGCGTATAATCCGTGGACTCAACATTTGTCATAAAGAACTCATATACTTATTGCAAAAATCTACAAGTCATTGAAAACAAAGTACTACGTGCATGCTCCTAGGGGGATAGATTGGTAGGAAAAGACCATCACTCGTCGCCGACCTGTATGCATCGTGGGTGTGTTGTAGTTTCGAATGAGTCGAACCCCTTCTACGTGCGCATGGGCTTCCTTTTTATAGGTTAAAGGGGTCACCGACAGGTGGCAACGCAGAGAGAGGGGTAAAAAAGTAAAAACAGGGGTTGGTACAACCGCTATCAATAGTGTCCCCTACCTAACTCCGACGGCAGGGGACAAAGGCATTTAATGCCCGTCCGGTCGCCCAAACAGTGCAAGAAACGACCGTTAGGGGCGCCACCGATCGCCACGATGGCCTTCTAGTCATCTTCACTTGCCACCTCGCACCGCTTGGCTGCACAGCTACCCGCCACGTGCACCAGGAGCGATCCTGCGGCGACACGTCGTCGGATGAGCTGGAGCGTGGGCGCAGAGTGGTGGCTTCGCTGCGGCAAGCGCCTTGCCGCGGTCGCTGTCTCGTCGCACCCGCAAGCTTGTCGCTCGCCGGGCCTTGCCAGGACGCGCGGTGCGTCGCGGCAAGTCTCTTGAAATGCCTTGGTTGGCCTTCCCGGCAAGCTCCTCTTGCCGGAGTCTTGTCCTTCCCGGCAAGCTCCTCTTGCCGGGGCTCTGTCTTCTCACTTAAACACTTTGTTCTTGAATGGCAGTAATAGGAATAGCGAAGGATCTTGGCGGACGCCCGGCAAGCCTTGCCGCGGGGCGCTGCGACTGCCCGTGCACAAGTTCGGGATACTAAGGTACCCCTACTTTAGTACACCGACAGAGCCCCGAACTGGGCCATACGGTGCCGAAGCGTTGGGCGGGCGAAAACTGGCACGCGAACACGTGCGGCTGGGTCAAACCAAATCGACTCCGTATCCGCCGTGCCCTCCCGTAACGGCACGCGTCAATCGCGGCGTCGTGGGAGAGATCGTGGGCAATTCTTTAATCAGGAAAAGCGTAACGTTCGCCTCCCCTATTTATAAGCGAGAGAAACAGGGCGTTCCCCACCTTCGCCACTTGCAGTTTCTTCCTCCAAAGCTCCGCGCTCCCTTCCGCTTCCCAAGCGAAAAGCGGCGCTCCGCCGCCCGTCGCTGCCATCGCCCCCAACGCTTCCGCGCTCCTCCGCCGCTTCCGCCATGGCTCCGAAGACCGGCAAGAGCACGAAATCAGCCGAGGCGTTGCGGCTTGAGGCGTTGCGCAAGGAGCGAGTGCTTTTCCCCCCGAGCTCACCTCGAAGGCGCTGCGGGAGGAGTTCTACCTCTTCTGATCAACGGAGACGCGGGCGCACCCGCGCACGCCGGTGCTCTCCGCCGAAGCTTCTACTTCAAAGCGGTGCCCAAAAGGGTACCATTTCTTTCGGTGTTCTTCTCTGCGGGCTCTGCCCACCTTTTTCGATTTCTTCGTGATATCATGAATACCTCGGGTTTCATCTTCTTGATTTCACCCCAATGCCGTTCGACAATGGCGGTTTCGCACACCTCTGCGAGAACCGTTGGCATCCACCCAAATGTTGCTCTTTTTCGCCACTATTTCATCCCCGAGCCGAGAAGGAGAGCCCTTAGGCTGGCGGGGTCGCTGGATCTCACGAGTCGGCATGAAGGAGGTGTATCTGGAGAGGAGCTCCGCAGCAAGTGGGGCGAGTGGAGGCGGAGTGGTGTTGGATTATTGGCGCCAACCCGCAGCCATTCACCAACTTGCGCCGACCGGGTAGTCTTGTGGCCAGGCGATCGAGCGTCGCGGACGACGCCAAGCTGAAGATCGCCACCACCGAATCCTGCGGCTCGAGCTTGCGGAGCTCACAGGCGAGGGCCGTTAGCCGCAGTTTCCTTCGCCGTCGCGCCGCCCCTCTGCGAAGAGGGGAGGCCCGCTGTTGTTTGGCGGCCAGGCGGATATCATGAGGCTGCGTCCGGGCCTCAACTTCAACAGATTACGGAGCTTGGCGGGATGCTCAAGGAGCTGTTCAAGCATGACGCCAACCATCCAGAGTGGTTCAGGCTGCCGCAGGGCATCATCCCACTATGCAACAACTCCCAGCGTGATCGCATATGTGCAATGATGCCAGAGTGTGACTCGCACGAGATAAACCCAACTTGGATGGAGCCGCCGACGACATCGTGCGGCAATTCTTCGACGGCTTGGCGGAGGTAGCAGTCCGCGCCGACGAGCAAAGGCTTCTCACCCGCGACACCACCGACGACGAGATGCGGTATATCGCCACTAGGGCCGAAGAGGCGGCGGCAGCCGCCGCCAGCGCGCGGTGGCTTCACGTTGGAGGAGGCGAGGCGGCCAAGGAGGCAAGCCTTGCCGACCGGGAGGACCTTGCCGGAGGGGTCATTGGCTAGAGTGCGGCAAGCTCTTCATTCTTCCTTTTCATATCTGCCTCCAGCTGCGTCACCTTCACCTCTAACTCCTTCTTGGCGGCCTCGGCAGCCGCGGCAGCGTCCTTCGCCTCTTTGAGCGCCCCGCCAAGTGATTGCTCCCGTGCGTCGAGCTCCTCCTCGTGGCTGTCCAGATTAACCTTCCTCTGCGTTAGCTCACCTTCCCGCCTGGACAGCTCCTCGGCAGCGAGCCTCTGCTGCTCCTCGGCTTCAGCCTTTTCAAGGATGAACGCCTTCTTCGCTCCTACAAGCTGCGCCCTCTCCTCCTTGATGGATCGGAGGGCCTCCTGGTTACGACCCCTTCGGCAAGGTCCTCCCGGTCGGCAAGGCTTGCTGCCTCGGCCGCCTCTGCCTCCTCCAACGTGAAGCCAAATTCGCATGGCGCCTGCCGCCGCCTCTTCGCCCCAGTGGCGATGTACGCATCTCGTGCGTCGGTGGTGTCGCGGGTGAGAAGCCTCGCTCGTCGGCGCGGACTGCTACCTCCGCCAAGCCGTCGAAGAATTGCCGCACGACGTCGTCGGCGGGCTCCATCAAGT